>CAKNXH010060366.1:0-41757 GCA_932178445.1 Andricus quercusramuli
AAAAACAACAAAAGATTACTGAAACCTTTTAATAACGCTCATATATTTTTAAGAACAGAATTATTTCCTAATACTAAACAATTATTTACCATGAAAGTGTACTCTTTTACAAACAATTTTCAGGAATATCTGAAACCAAATTAAGACATTGGAAGGTAGTAAAGTATCCTCTTTGATGTACTTATTTATTATTATTATTATTTCATTTATTAATTCGCTTGATTAACAACGAAATTCTTCTTCATTGTTTGTTCTATGGATTGCATGGTTGGTCAAATTGTAAGCCGTACCAGTCTTCAATTATCTTAGTCATTCGAGCATAACGTTTTTCGCCTTGTTGCTTAAGGTCTATCATACAATATTGTTTAAGTGAGGGATCTCCTAGATATAATCGACGTGTAGTTGAGTAGTCGTCTACTGCACCAAGGTATGGCATATCGCCAGTTTTCGCTTGTAGATAATGAGTTTTACCCTTAAATCCGTTTAGGTTTTTAAAGTGCCCACCATTATTGTAGTAAACATCAGTATCCAGTATAATGTCATGTGTCACAAGGCTAACGCTAGTGCTATTGTACGGCAACGCTCCTGAAAATCCTGTAAGAAGACATAGAAATAGAACAATTTTATTACTTCAAATATTAGCTCATCAAAATAGGAAAGCGCATGCAATCTACTTGAAAGGTCATCGGGCAAAAGGGCGTTAGCACGTTATATCTGGAAAATCATGAGCTGGAAGTAGTAGATACAATAAGAATTCTGGGCCGTTTTTTTTTTTGACAATAACCTCACCTGGATCCCCCACCTCAAAGACTTAAAAACATATTGTAATAGAAGACTCAAGATAATTAAAACCCGCGCTAAAAGAAACTGTGGAGCTGATCAAAAATTATTGGTCAATACCTACAAAGCCGTTGTTAGATCCAAACTAGATTATGGTTCTATAGTCTATAATTCAGCCAATACAACCGATTTAGACATTATCACTCCTATTCATAATGCTGGAATAAGAATTGCTATGGGAGCATTTTTGTCAAGTCCGGTAAACAGCATCCTATCCGAAGCGGGTGAATCCTCATTGGAGTACAGAAGAATGCAACTAAGACTGAACTATGCTACTTCGATAGCCTCAACTCCCTCAAATCATGCGTACAATAATCTTTTTCTCGAAAACGTCTACAATGAACATCCCAGAGCTAAAGAGCCTCTATACATCCGAATGAACACATACCTCCGAAAAATTAACTTTGAACTTCCAGTGATTGCATGCAGAAGCTTTTTTAATTTTCCCTATTGGGACTTTCCAGTACCAACCATTATTACTGATCTTCGCAAAATTCCCAAAAACAAAACTATTTCTAAAAAGTACAAAAATGCCTCCACTGAGTTGCGCAAATTCCTTTCCTGAGTTCCTCCAAATCACACTCAAATATATACTGATGGATCTAAATCAAACTTTGGATGTGGTTGCTCGGTGGTCACACCAGATGAAAAATTCCAGTATAAACTACCTGAGTTCTATAGTATATATATATATTTTCAAAATGTTTATATCAATGAATGCGCTGATCTTTTCTGAATGCGAAACGCCTTTTAAAAGTTTATAGAGAGAAGTAATGATTCCTGTTTTGTCATTCTCAGTGATTCCTTGTCTGCTATTGATGCTACTACAAATAGAACTAACTTTGATCACATCACCCAAGAATTACGAAAGACTTTCTACAACCTAAAGAATTGAGGAAAAGAAATTATTCTGATTTGGATTCCATCTCACATGGGTATTAAAGGAAATGCTATCAACACCTTATGGAATGAACAATGGAAGAACAGTATAACCACTAAACTGCACCTGATTACAAAGGACATATTTGAATAAAATCAGATCCTTTTAGATGATTTACACTTTGATATATTCCACCAAACTTTGCAAAACGAAATTGGACAAAGACAATCTTGAATCTAATGTACATGTATAACTAATAGAAGATATTACTCAAAACATCTAATTCACAAAAAAAGGGCGTTAGTGCCCAATTTCGGAAATTAGTTATATTTTCTTAAAATAATTGTTTTGGCCTATCTCATATCCCTGTAGAATTTTATGGTCCTTTTTGATTTTGAAAAGCGTTATAGCTCAAAAACGACTTTTTGAATTTAAAAAAGGAATATAGGGCACAAATGGAGAAAACTTTCCTGGTGTATATAATTAACATTTTTTCAATTCGCCCTGGTGGATAAATTTTTGCAAAAAAGTAGAGATAACTAAAACTATTTTTAGAGGAATTCACAAATAAATACAATAAATTACAATAAAAATTAAAGGAAATTACAGCTTTTGTCTCCCATTGAGATGAATTGTGTATTTTTTTGTATTTTTTGTACATTGTTGTATTTTATTGTATTGTTAATTTTGTACGAGAATCAACACGATTTTACAGCCTTCGCAGCTAAAAAGTTTTTTTTTTCGACCTAGGATGACAAATATTTAGAATATTGCAATGAGATAATTTTAATTGAGGATGTGTACATGATCGCTATTACAAAAAAGTTAATACGTTTACTCTTTAAAGGAATGGCAGAATGTTAATTATAATTATGGCATTGCAATATTTTTAATATGTCTTATCCTAGGTCGAAAAAAACAGCTTTTTGACTGCAAATTAAAACTAAACACTGGAGAAAAAATTGAACATATTCATTGAAATGGGAAAAGATTCTAATGCTTGAAAACAATTTTTTTTCATTTGAAATTATAAAAACTGAACCGCAAAAAAGCTAAGAATTGAAAAATGAATCAAAGATTTTTTTTCAAAATTATATCATTCTGAACATTTTTAAACTAGAGAAATTAATTTATACATCAAACTTTGTTTTCAGACCTTTTCAAATATTCTCTTGAAAATTTGTTTTAGAAAAAATCATTTAAAAATTGTCCAGGAAGCTAAGAATAATTTTATCATCTTGGAACTCGAATTTTTCCTACAAATTTTTGAAAACTCTGCAATAGTAAAAAAACTACTTCAAAATCGTCCAGATTCTTTTTGGAAAATTTTGGAAATCTCAATTAATATTCTTTTGAAATTAGTTTTAAAAAAATTGCTGTAAGTTTTTTTTAAAGATTTTGGAATCTTTTTAAAACTTCTAAATATATTTTAAACTCCCTTGATTATTTTCCAAATTAATGATTGTGCAATCTTTATTTATTATTAAACGAATTTTTAAAAACGATTTTTCCCAAAATTTATTATCATTGTTAATAATATTCTCTGTGCCTAAAGGTAGAAAGTTGCAGTTTTTTCTTAATTTTCTTTTTTTCATTTTCAAAAGGAAATATAGATAAGGTGTAATATTTATAATAATTACCAATTAAATTAAGGAAAATCGCCAGGATTGAGAGTAGAGTACCAAGAAAGATGTCCATCGTCTGTAAATAGAGGAGACTTTTATCTTATTTTTCAAACTAAATTTTTTTGGAAAATCCACAGAACTCCGACACATTAAAAAAAATTTGAATCACCCTTTTTAACTTAACTTGTTTATTTGTTTTTCAGGTAATAAATATAATGTTTCTAAGATTCCAGAGAAAAATTTAAAGAAGATTTTTAAGATTTCAGATAGTTTAAATTAAAATTTGAACAAAAAGGTCATTCTCAACGAAATAGTTACATTTCCGACCAGAGAGATGGATTTTAAACTAAAAAATAATGAATTTTTAAATAGAGAAATGCATTTTTAACAAAGTAGTTTAATTTTGAACGTGATAAAAAAAAACGTTAAAAATTTATATACGAATCTTAAGAAAATTTTTTTATTTTCATGGTTTTTTTCAAAATTTCTACAAAGCTTCAAAAGCTTTTTAAAAAATGTTCAACGTTCTGCATTTTTTGAAATCTTTTCGAAATTTCTAAACCTTCTCTAAAACTTTTAAAATGAATATAATTTTTTTCTCAAATTGTTTGTAATTATTTAAAAATCATGAAGATTCTTTTTCAGAATTTTTCCATGACTTCTAAATATCTTTTGAAATGAATTAAATTTTTTCCAAATTTTTTTTTTTCAAATGAATTGTCTTAGCACTTATAAGATTAAAAAAAAATGTGTAGAAATCATTATAAATCTCATTTTTTTAATTGCTTAAAAAGCTTCGAATTTTTTTGAAATCATAAAAAATGAGTATTTTTTCAAACCGATAAAAAATCACAATCAGAGAGAAAAACTATGGCTAATTTTGAAGAGAAATGTTGAATTTCTAGAGAGATTTAAGAAAGTTTTTTTAGGTCTTAAGATAGGTTAAATCAAAATTTAAAAAAAAGTTAATTTCCAACAAAATAATAAAAACAGAAATAAATTTTAGCAAATTAATATATGTTTAAACAAATTAGTTGAATTTTCAACCAAAAAGGTGGAATTTTAAACAAAAAATGTTATATTAGATGTTTCAGTTTAAAAGGATTTCAATTGTAGATAAAAAATTGTTGAATTCATTAAAAAAAAAGATAAATTTCCAAGCACCTGTGAAACCAACGCAATTATTATCAAAACTAAAAAAAAAAATCTAAAAATTTTGTAGATTTTTTTTACAATTTTAGAAATTTTTGGAAATCTTTCAAATGTTTTCAAAACATCTACATCTTCTAAATATACTTTAATATGAAGCGAATTATTTCCCAAATTGTTTTAAAAATAAATAATCATTTTAAAGTTTCAAATGTTTTTTGGATTTTTTCAAAACTTCTGAATACCTTTTAAATTGATTTCATTTTTTTCTAAAATTTTTCAAACATTTTTTAAAATTAAATAAATTGTTTTAGTATTTTCGAGTTTTCAAAAACATTTGTAGAAATCATTTCAAATCTCAATTTTCGAAATTTTTAAAAGGCTTCGACATTTTTTTGTTGAAATCAACAAAAATTAATTTGTTTTTAATTTTCGGAAATTTTATTGAATTTTACATGATATTTCATTACAAATCTGTGAGAAAAAAAATGCTCAAAAAAATAAGATTTTCCAAAGCACTTTTTCATTATTTTATAACTTTTTGTTCAAAACAAATATATTTTTTAATCTTTCATTACTGATATGAAAGATGTTTTTCAAAAAGGTTTCAAACCATTTATTCAAGAAATCGGAAAAATTATCAAGGTAAACAATTACTCAGCATATTTTTAAATTAGCAGTGAAAATTTATAAGGTTTTATAATTTATTAATCAAACCAGATAATAAACTGTTGGATAATAAAATTAAGCAATAATTAGTGAAATTCAATAAAATAATTCAAATTTAATATTCAGCATTCATGTGATCTTTGATTGGTTCACATTTCTTTCACTATAATACATTCCTTCTTATGTTGTTTTCTTCTGCAAAAAAATATTTGATAACCAATTTTTGTGTGAATTATGATTGCTTCTTTTTCAAAAAAATGCAAATTTTTTTGTACCAAATTTATGAAAGTGAGTCTCAGGTGATTAAAATTCCGTGGAAAAACTAAAACGTTGAAAGAAATCAGTTATTGCAAAACAATTTTTGATTTTTTTTATATATTATTATACTTACGAGTAGAAGAAGAAAAAATCGCCAAGATGATTAATGAATATTCATGAAAAGTTTTCGCTGTATAAATACTAGTCGCTATCTCATTAGGCCTTCTAAGTTATTATTCACATCTCCTGATTTGGAAAGTGATTAAAAACATATTTTCGTTTATTTGAAGGTTCAGAAATTAGAGCACAAGATTACTAAATCCTTTTAACTCAATTCAAACAATAAGCGAAAAATATTGTTAGTTTTTGAATTGGCTAAGTAATTTGATATTGGCTCATGCTAGGTGACCTTTACCTACATAAGGTATTTACGAGTCATTGCTCGGAAGTGAAAATTTTTGAAAAATTTTCACAATCCATCTATTTTAGGTGAGAGACATATTTCCGTTTGATTAACGGCTTATAAATTGTAGGACAAGATCGAAAAACATTTTAAACTCTATTAAAACAATAAGCGAAAAATATTGTTAGCTGGTAAATCGTCTGAGTCATGTGCAATAAGCCTTCAAATTTGTAGAGTCATGCGAAAAATATTTTCGTTTAATGATAGGTCCGGAATTCGAGGACAATATTGAAAAACATTTTTAACTTTATTCAAACAATGAGCAACGAATATTCTCGACTTTTTAATGGCCTAAGTGATTTGATATTGGATCATGCTAGGTGGCCTCTACCTACATAAGGTATTTACGAGTCATTATTCGGAAGTAAAAAATTTTGAAAATCTTTCACAATCCATCTATTTTAGGTGAGAGAAATATTTCCGTTTAATTGAAGGTGCAGACATTCTGGAACAAGGTTGAAAAACACATCAAACTTTATTGAAACAATGAGCGAAAAATATTGTCCGCTTGTAAATCGACTAAGTCATGTGCATTGCGACTTCTAATTTGTCAAGTCATGCGAAAAATATTTTGGTTAATGATAGGTCCGGAATTCGAGGACAATATTGAAAAATTGTTTAACTTCATTTAAACAATGAGCAGAGAATATTCTCGACTTGTAAATGGCCTGAGTGATTTGATATTGGATCATGCAAAGCGACCTATACCTACATAAGGTACTTACGAGTCATTGCTCGGAAGTAGAAAAGTTAGAAGAATTATCACAATTCTTCTATTTTAGATCAAAAAAATATTTTCGTTCATTGGAAGCATCATAAATTTGAGAACAAGGTTAAAAAACATTTTATACTTCATTCAAACAATGAACGACAAATATTGTCGGCCTGTGAATCGGCCCAGTCTGCATCATGCTCAGTGACCCCCACCTACATACGGTATTCACGAGTCATGACTCGGAAGTGAAAATTTTTGAAAAATTTTCACAATCCATCTATTTTAGGTGAGAGAAATATTTCCGTTTAATTGAAGGTGCAGACATTCTGGAACAAGGTTGAAAAACACATCAAACTTTATTGAAATAATAAGCGAAAAATATTGTTAGCTTGTAAATCGACTGAGTCGTGTGCATTACGTCTTCTAATTGTCAAGTCATGCGAAGAATATTTTCGGATATCGAAAGGTTCCGGAATTCGAGGACAATATTGAAAAACACTTTTAACTTTATTCAAACAATGATTGAAAAGTATTTTCGACTCGTAAATCGGCTAATTCATGCTTCCTGGATCATGATACGTTATTTAAAAGTTATTGGTCAAAACTAGAAAATTATAATAATAAATTAATTGAAAAAGTTAAAAAACTTGAAAATGACTAAATTTATAGGTCCGGCCACTCTGCGGCGCCACCGAACATTTTTTACACTTTAGAACATTATTTATCACGAGGGGTGGGTATATATGATTTAGGGGTAGTTTTCTGGGACACTTATATATTTTTGAAGAGCAAAAAAAAAAGAAAAAATTTTCTTCACTTTTTTATTTTATTATAATTTTTTGCGGTTTTTCAAAACACAAATTGTTTATAATACATAAAATATTACTTTATACTTATATTTATATTATTATATAAATTGTTTAAACAATGTATCATCAGTTTTAGCAATATTCTCTTGGAATAGAATTACAAAGTCGCAGTTTTTCGACCTTCTTAACTTATTATCAACGTTTGAACTCGAGAGAACCAATAATAAATTTTATTAAACATTAATAATTGTTTAAAAAATTTGTTAAAATTTATAAGAATATTCTCTACGAATAGAGCTAAAAAATTATACTTTTTTCTATAATTTCCACTTTTTATTCACTTTTCAAATAGTGATAGGTTACCATTATTGCAAATCAACAAACCTAATTGTTTAAACAAATTACTTTTGTTTATAACTATCTTGTCATATATATTGTTCATAAAAGCGTGAATAAATAATGGCTTTTTGTAGGAGAAAATATCACGAGAGTAAAAAGTTACATTTTCTACCAGAAAATAATAAAAAAAATATAATCTATTTTCTTAATTGGGTACGACAGACTTTTCAAAATGAAGTTTTGCGGTAACCCTGAAAATATAAATATATTACTTTTTTTCTTGCAAATTCTTTCTCCTGAAGATTTTTTTTTGCAATTTATTTTTCAATTATTAAATTAAAAAATTTAATTTTTCTTAAAGAATTAAACAAATTTAACAGTTTTGTTAAAAGTCATTATTTTCTGTTGAAAATTCAACTATTTATTTGAAAATCGGTTTACTTAATTTAAAAAATCATCTGTTCTAGTAGAAGAGTTTTTTTTTGGATGAAAATGCAACTGTGTGATTCAAAATTAAATAATTTTGTTAAAAAGCTATCCTTTTTGGTTAAAAAATCACCTGTTTTGTTGAAAATTCTTCTTTTTGGATTGAAAAATCAAATATTTTCATAGAAAATTTGGTTGAAGATTCAATAAGTTTGTTCAAAAGTCATCCTTTTTGTTTAAAAATTCAACTGTTTTGTTAAAAATTCAAATATCTTTGAAGAAAATTTACTTCTTATTCAAAACTCATATTTAATTGTTGAAAAGTCAAATCAAAATATTTTTGATGAAAATTCAACCTTTTTCAAATTTGTCTTCCTGATTCAAAAATTCATCTGTTTTAGTAGAAACTTCATCTTTCTTGGATAAAAATGCAATGCTTTGTTTGAAAATTAATATTGTTTGCTTGAGGATTCAACTTTTTTTATTTTAAAATTTCGGTTAAAAGACTTTGTTGAGAAATCACTTTTTCGTTGAAGATTAATAATTTTTATTTAAAAATTCATCTCTTTGGTTGAAAGTTTAATTATTTTGAGGAAAATTGATATTTTTCAGCTGAAAATTCAACTGCGTTCGTACAAGCTGAACTACTTTGTTGATTTTTTTGTTGAAAGAATTTTTTTCTCTTGGATTGAAAATTGACCTACTTTTGTTGAAAATTAATTTGTTTCTTGAAAATTAATATTTTCTGACTAAAAATACAATTTTTACATAGAAAACTCGTCTTTTGGCTTGAACTTTCAACAGTTTAGATAAACATTTTTCTTCAGGTCTGAAAAATCTTTATTTGTTAAAAATTTGTCTTTTTGGATTCAAAATTAATTTTTAACGAAATTTCATATTTTTCGGTTGAAATATCAACTCTTGCACTTTTTTTGCTGAGAATTCATGTTTTTAGGTTGAAAATTCAATGATTTTGTGGATAACTCTATTATTTTGTTGAAAATTTCAGTATTTTTCGAAAATTTTATTATTTTGTTGAAAATTCGAATATTTTGAACAAAATGCAAGTATTTCGTTAAAAAATCATGTTATATAGCAGAACACTAATTTTTTTATTTACAATAAATAAATAAATTTGAAAATTATAAATTTGTATCTGAAATATTGTTTTTTTCCGTTTATAAAAGAACTTGTGTTAAAAATATTACTGGATTAAAATGCTGGTATTTAAATGTTAATGATTAAGGAAAATAAAAAATTGGTGTAGGAAAAATCAGAGAATTTTGAAAATGAATTTCCACCCTGCAAAGCATTATCTCAAATACAACAAATTGCCATTAGTCAGTATTGGCAATTCAGTATTGGAATGAAACTAATTGAGATTTAATTAAAATAAATAATATTATAAAAGCCTTAAAGTCTGTCCCTCAATTTTTGCCATTTCAGACGTCATTACCTTACGTCTTTCTTCCTAGTAAAATATTGTGGTTGCAGTTGAGTAATAAATACAGAAATATTAGGCGTATCGTTTAATACAAGATTTTATAAAATTGATCTTAAAATATTAACTCTCTTTTTTGTGAATCCGATATTAAAACTGAAAAGTGCATCTTGACAACCAGAACGTCATTCCCGTACGTGCGTTAAAACCAGTTTCGAAGTGAAAAAAAAATTATAAAAACCATTCCCTTACTTGCTTGTCGATATTTTCTTTCATAGGTAGGTGACTTTTTATAATTGAAATCTGTTATTTTTTTATAAACACTGAAAAAGGTTCAACTTTATCATTTTTCTCACATCATTACCGTACGATACAATAGAACAGCGTACGACTGATTATATGCGCGAAAAATGTAAATGAAAATCAATCGGCTTTTTGCGAAGTTTTATTTCAGTGTCGCAAATTTCGCACATTTCGTTCGAATGTTACCCTATTTAATATTAAAATTTAATTAGATCTAGGAGTCTCGTCATTCAGTTGGGACATTGAAAGGTATAGTAAATTATCCTCTTTGATTTATTGAATTTATTTATTTCTTCGATTCACAACTAAATTTTTTTTCATTATAACACTGTATTTGATTGAAAACGAAAGTTCGATGCATAGCTAACGAAAACATTGCAAGGGCCATAACAGCAATACCGCGAAATTATGTCGGTGACAGAAATGTAATCCTCACAGCTTTTTTTTGTTGAATACTGCTGGTATTTGTTGGTCAAATTTCAGGGCAAACAGATCAATAACAATTTGCTCCATTGGAACAAAACGTGCTGCATTTGTGTTATTAGGGTTTATAAAAATTGGTTTATTATCTTCGATATGTCCTAGATATAATTCACGAACATAATTCCCGTCATCTACTGCAGCAAGAAGGACGCTAACGCCAATATCTGTTGCTAGACATGGAGTTAGATCACCAAATCCGAGCAGGGATTTGTAACCGTTACCATTTTTGTAGCGAATATCAGTATCATTAGGAAACGTATGTAATGTAAATGAAACGCTTCTGGTATCGAATGGCACGCCGGGGTTTGATTCTGTAATAAAACAGAATTAGATCAATTTTTACTAATTCAAGTATTAGCATGACAAAATAGGAAAGCAAATTCAATAAATGAACTATATATATCCTATAGATGAAAACTCATAATTTTATGGGGGAAGATTTCGTGTTAGTCATAGTAAGTCATAGGGTGACCTCTATATATTTAAAATTGAAACCAACAGAAGTGAGAAAGTAGATTTCTCATTTTATCGATCGCCGATAATTATTTCAATTTATTTATTTTTACTATTACTTTCAATGTGAGTTGTTATTAAAGATATTATGTCTTTGGTTGTTATGACTGACTTTCTCGATACACGGCATACACGGCGTAAAATAAAATGTATTTCAATCATTTTTCTACGTTTCTAATCCAGTCGCAGATGTTCTCCTTCATCATGATATGCGCGTTATATTTCGGCCGATATTATTGTATGTACTATAGTCTACTCGATTAGATTAGATCAATAACAATATAGTCTGAGTGTGAAACGAGTGTCTGCATTCAATTTTCAATATTATATGTGAATGTGGTTTTATTTTTTTTTCTGAAATTAGTATGGAAGTAGGTTACTAATATATTGAATTTTCAGAAATGATGGTGATTTCTTTTTAAATGTAGTATACAAATTATTCCAATGTTTCAATAAAAATTATTGTTGAATGTTTGTCATGTTATAAACAGATTAATTCATTATTAGCTGATTATTTTTTTCAACAATTTTAAATCACATGATGATTGAATTTTAATTGCTTTTTATTAGGTTACATAAACTGATTATTTACTTCGAGGTTATGTTATTGACTATTGACTATAATTTGTATAATAAAAGTTTATTAATTTTTGAAATACCTCTATTCCAATGATATTTTTTTTCAATTTTGGGATGTTGTGAAATGAGTATCTGCATTTTCATTTCGAAATTATGTGCACATATAGTTTTATTTTCTCTGGAATAGGTTAAAGGGTCATTAAAAATTCCAATTTTCAGAAAAATATGAAATAAAAATTATTACAATGATTCAGTGAAAGTAATTCTTCAATGCTCTTTGCGCTATGAAATCAAGAATTTGATTGCTCAAGAAATTTGAACGAATAAGTAGTGATTCGAAAATTGAGTAAAGGAGAAACATGAACAGGAAAGTTGGTTATCATGATATGCGCGTTATATTTCGGCCGATATTTCGGTCAAGTATTCATCATTTTAGTTGAAATTTCATCTTTTTGATTGAAAATAAAAACTACTTGGTTAAAAGTTACTCTTTTGTTAAAAATTCACCAAAAATAATGATATATGAATGAACAGCGATTAAAAAGGAAAACTGAAAATTATCTATAAGTTTTTGTATACTATGATAATTACCAATAAAATTGAAGAAAACCACCAGGGTGATGGTAAGAGTAGCAAGAGCAAGAAAGATGTTCATCGTCTGTAAATTAAGGATACTGTTTTATAATGATTTGTAGAATCATAAATTTTATTATTTGGTTGGAAATTTAACAATTTTCTTTAAACAAAAGACAACATTTTGTTTTGCAAATTCATCTGTTTTTTTTAAATTCGTCATTTTGGGTTAAAAATTCAGCTATTTTCGTATAATATCAACCTTTTGTTCAAAATTAATATTTTGTGGAAGTCAACTGAAATCTTTCTTTGATTAACAATATTTTTTCTGAAAATTTTTCTTTTTAATTTAAAAGTTCATAATTTTTTAGTAGAAATATTGCATCTTTCTTGGACAAAAATGCAACTCTTTTGTTGAAAATTCAACTATTTCTTAGAAAATTTACTTTTTGTTTAAAATTTGTATTTTGTGTAGAAAAGCCTATAAAAATCCTTTTGGATGAAAATTCAACTCTTTTTTTTGAAACTTTGTCTTTTTGATTTAAAAATTCACATGTTTTTGCAGAATTTTCATTTTTCTTGGACAATGCAACAGTTTGGTTTAAAATTGAACAATCTTGTTAAAAATTCATACTTTTTGTTTAAAAATTCTACTGTTTTGTTAAGAATTTAACTATTTCGTAGAAAATCTACTTTTTGGTTAAATTTGATATTTGAGTGTTGAAAAGAGAACTAAATTCTTTTCTAGATAAAAATTTGACTATTCAAAAATAATTTTTTGAAGGTAATTGAATTTTCAATAAAATGAATAAATTTTCAGTGAAATGGAATTTTAAACCTACAATGATGAATTTTCACGAAGAATTTAATTTTTAATCCGGAAAGATGACTTTTCAACCAAATGGTTGAAATTTCAACTGTAAAATATAAATAAAAAACATGAATTTAAAAAAAAATAGAATCCTCAACCAAAATGATGATTTAAAAAAAAAGAAGATTTATTTTTTGTTCAAAAAGAGGAATTTTCAATAAACTACATAAATTTTGCACAAAACAGTTAAACTTTTCACCCGACGCTATGAATTTTCAAACAAAAAAAAATGAATTTTTTACCAAGTAGGTAAAAAATTTTTCCATCAAATAGTTAAATTTTCAACAAACGAAAATATTTTTGTTACCAAAAATAAAATAATTACATCTTCAACAAAAAAAAGCGAATTGTTCACAAGTGAAATTAAATAAAAAAGGCGAATTATTAACAAAATAGTTTACAGCCAATAAGATCAATTTTCAAAACGGAAAATTAATTTTTCACTATAAAAGACGACTTTTCAACAAAATACCTGAATATTTTACAAAACTGTTGTATTTTCCACCAAACAACAAATAGTTGCATTTTCTACAAAAATAGTTGAATTTTCATACGAATAGTTGTATTGTTAAAAAAAAGTTTTCAGTAGAAAATTAGTTTCTTTGTGTGAAAATTAATGAAGTTAAAAAAAGTTCATTTTAAATACAAAAGGAAACGAATTTTTAACGAAATAGTTCAATTTTCCAGCAAAGATATCAATCTTCAACAAAATATATAAATTTTCAACAAAGTATCATAACCAAAAGAGATTATTTTTTTAACATTAACATTTTTAACATTTTTTTAACATTTAAGATTTTTAACAACAAGTTTGCCTTTTCAATCAAATAATCATATTTTTTTTCAAATCTTCAAAACTTAACTTAAAAAATTAAAAAAAGTTAAAAAATTTCCAAAATTTCTACAAAGCTTCAAAAGTTTTTTACAAAACCTTCAAAAATTGTCACTTCATTCTGCATTTTTCAAAATATTTTTAAAACCTCTTTATAACGTTCTAAGTATGTTTAAAATGAATCGATTTTTTCTCATATTATTTTTAAATCATTTTAAAATCATCAGGCTTCTAAATACCTTTCAAGATGATTTCAATTTTTCCTAATTTTTTTAAATCATTTTTTTAATTGAATTAATTATGTTAGCGAAAGCAGCGAAAATTGTATTACAATTTTTTTTTAAACTCTTATCGAATTTTATATTATGTTTTATTATAAATCCGTGGAAAGAACAAAATCCTAAAAAAATCAGTTATTGCAAAACATTTTTTTGATTATTTTTGTATTTTTTGAAAAAAATAGACTCAAAACAATCATTCAAAAATTCGGAAAATTCATCAAAGTAAACAATTACCAAAAATATTTTCAAAAAAGTAAAAAATGGCTGCACCACTTATCCCCACATGCGCCGTTTAGCCCCAGTTAATAATAAAAAACTGTGAATAATAATTTTGCAAAAAAACTGAAACTTGGAAAGGAATCAGCTATTGCAAAAAAATTTGTTCTTTTAGATATATTATTATACAGGAAAAATTTCCAAAAGGTGTGTAACTAATGAATATTGATGAAAATTTTCCGTAGTATAGATATACTAGTCGCTATCTCATTAGGCCTTCCAAGTTGGTGTGCTCTTTTTCTAATCTGTAAAATGATGAGAAAAATGTTTTTGGTTTAGTTGAAGGCTTATAAATTCTAGGACAAAATTGAAAAACATTTTAAACTTTATTCAAACAATAAGCTAAAAATATTGTTAGCTTGTAAATGGACCAAGACATGTGTATTAGACTTTCTAATTTTGTTTAGTCATGCGAAAAATATTTTTGTTTATTGAAAGGTTTAGAAATTCGAGTATAAGATTGAAAAACTTTTAGCTTTATTTAAACAATGAGTGAACAATATTTTTCGTTTGTAAATTTGCTAATTCATGCGTCCTGGATAAGTTATTTACAACTTATTGCTCAAAACTGGAAAAATAAGAATTATTTTCACAACTCATCTATTTTTGCTAATTTTATTCACGATAAAAATAGTTTCTTTAATACATTATTTAAAAAAGTTTAAAAATTGGGCATGCAAAAATAAATGACACCTGATACGTTTTCGAAAAAGGTGTATAAGGGACAGAAGGAGGAAACGTGGTGGTTCCAATTAAAAAAAATTTTTTTAAATTTATATCGTCTCTAAATTTTTTCGAATTCACAAAAAATTGAATGCATTCAATGGAAACAAAAGTTCAAAAATTTCGTTTATAATATGATCCATATAGAAAAGCTGAAGAAATGAAAAGAATGGAAAAAAAAGAAAGTTGAAGAATACATGTTTTATTTAAGAAAAAAATATAATCACGAAAAAAAAGATTGTTTGACAAATATTTTCTCTTTTATTTATTTATTATTTGTCCATATCTGGATTTGGTTGAAAATTCAACTACTTTGTTAAAAATTTATTTTTTTAAACTGAAACTTGCAGCTTTTGTTTGAAAATTATTTTTTGTATTGAAAACTTCTATTTTTTAATTAAAAATCCGAATGTATCGTAGAAAATTCTTTTTTTGTTGCTCAAAAATTCAACAATTTGGTAGAAAATCATTTTTTTTTGTTATTTGAAAATGAGTTTCTTGAAATGAAAATGTAGCAATTCCATTTTTGGTTCAAAGTTGAATTTTTTTATTTTGAAAATTGAAATATTTGGTTTAAAATTTATTTAATATGTTAAAAATTCGTCCTTTTTTGTAGAAAATAATGTTCTTGCTTTAAAATTCGACATTCTGAGTACAATTTTTTTCCTTTATTGACTAAAAAATCTTTTTTGAATTGAGGATTCAACTGTTTTGTGGAAAATTCAACAGTTTAGTAGAGAATTCAACTAATTGGTCGAATTTTGAAGCAGAAGGAAAAGTTAAAAATTCATTTTTTAGTTAAAAATTCATCATTCTAATTGAAATTTTCTGTTTGTTTGTTCAAAACTAGAGTTTTTAACTAAAAATGTTAATGTTTGGTTGCAAGTTCAAATTTCGTTTAAAAGTTAGATTTTTCGGCAGAAAATTGGTTATAAATTGAACTATTTTATTGAAAATATATTTATTTTGTTAAAAACCGTCTTTTTGGTTGAAAACCAAACTACTTTGTTAAAAAATTCATTTTTTCAAACTGAAAATTGAAATTTTTGATAGAAAATTATTTTTTGTTTCAAAAGCTTATATTTTTCAGTTAAACATTCGAATGTATTGTTACGTCCTAAAGACCTAAACAGCTAAATTCCTATTTTGGTAACAAAGCCTATTTCCCTATTAATCTTTCCTCAATTTACTTAACTATTTCTAGCTAAGTGGGATGAGGGCAAGCTAAATGAATAATTTTAAATACATTAAATTTCTTTATTCTCAATTTTACATTAGTTATTATGAACCCTTTTGTGATGTAAGATTTTAACCTTGACTTTGATAATTTCCTTTTCTTCCAAGCGTGGATTAACTGAACTCCACCCTTTAAAAGAAAATGGACTAATTTAATAATCTATTTAATATTCAAAATTTAAGGAGGTTAAATTAAATGATTTTTGACTTACCAATACTTGATGCTTCTGTTTATTTTAATCCTTTTTGAACAGCGAAACACTTCGCGTAATCCTTTCAATGATGAGCGAAATCAAACACGTAATCCTTTAAATGATGAACGAAAACAAGCACGTAATCCTTTAAATGATGAACGTGGCAATTGGTAAACTGGTATAACTCCGAGAACTGGTAAAATTGTAGAGAAAATATACTGGGTCTCTGGTCCGATTTTTAAAGTGTATATTCACGTTCCGATTAAGTATTTTTAGACTGGCTTTAGTTTGAGGGTTGCTGCTTATATATGGAATTTAGTCCTCTGGAATCCTTGGGCCCCATGGAAAATGGTTTGACAGGTTTCCTCTGCTATAAATTAAACTGGCCGTGCGACGGCTAATGTGTTTCCTCTCCACCGGGGTAGTAGCTGAGTCTCTGGTTGTGTGCGTAACACATGGATTGACTTGGGGTGTCGGGCTAGACACTGTGTAAGTCATTGGTGTATTCTCGAGGTTCGAAGCTTCCCTAGGTGGGTGCAGGTAGTTGGAGTTGTAAAGACAAGGATCATTTCTAGTTCAAGTTTTAGAATGTTTTCATTCACAAAAAGGTCATTGACATTGGTTCGTACATAGTGACAGATTATTGAAAATAGGTATTGAAAGTAATGTTCGCTTAATGAGATAAAAGTTCATAATTAAGTAATGGTCGATAAGTAAGAGTTTACAATAGCCTATTAGTATAAACAATAGCAATAATAATAATAATAATAATAATAATAATAATTACCAATTATTATTAATTATTATAAATTATTAATAATGAATTACTATCTAATAATTATTTATTAAAGAATAATAACTATCACCAATAATAACCATAATAATAACAATAATTATTTGTAATAGTCGCTGGACGTGACAGTATCGTAGAAAGTTCTTTTTTTTTTGCTCAAAAATTTAATAATTTGGTAGAAAATTATTTTTTTTTGTTATTTGAAAATTAGTTTCTTGAAATGAAAATGTAGCAATTCCATTTTTGGCTCAAAGTTGATCTTTTTTATTTTGAAAATTCAAATATTTGATGAAAATTCGTGTTTTCGGATTGAAGGTTCAACTGTTTTGTAGAAAATTGGAATTTTCTCTGGAAAATTCGAAAGTTTGGTAGAGAATTCAACTAATTGGTCGAATTTTGAACTACTTTGTCAAAATTTCATTTTTTAGTTAAAAAATCATAATTTTAGTTAAAGTTTTGTTTGTTCGTCAAAAACTAGATTCTTTCACTAAAAATTTTAATGTTTGATTGAAAATTAACTTTTTAATAAATTTAAATTTATTATAATGAATCATCGTGAAAGTATTAAATTTATTATTAAGTTAACTTTTTAATTGAAAATTCATATTTTCGTGTTGAAAAATCAGCTGCATTTTAGAAAATTCTTCTTTCAGGCTTCAAAATTCAACAATTTCGGAGAAAATTCAGTTTTTTTCATTTGAAAATTAATTTTTCGAAACGAAATTTCGAAATTTAATTCAAAAATTCAAATATTTTGTTCAAAAATTATCTTATTTGTTGAAAATTATAAATTGCGAAATTTTAAAATAAATTTTTTGCTCAGTTACAATTTTTTTGAAACGGTGCAAAAACATGTTTTTTTTATTGAGTTTTATGCACACATTTTTCAAAAATTTGAGTATGTCGAACCTGAAATTTATTCAGCTTGAACCAAAGAAACATTTTTTGTTTTGCTTTTTCGGGGAAAAAATTTTGTCGTGAGTTAAGATATTTGGGATTTCATATTTTTTTTTTCGATTTTGGAACGTTATAAACACCACGAAAAAAATGTTCCTATGAATAAAAAATAATAAAATTTTTCTCTGGTTCAAGCTGACGCTATTTCAGGTTCGAATCAATCCAAAAAACATGTTTTTGTATATTTTCAAACATTTTTAAATAAGTCACCATATTTTTTCAATTTCAGAAAATTTTTAAATTGTAAATTTATGAAAGAGAACAGAAGATATTAACCGAATTTCAAAATTTTTGTCTTCACTTGTCTAGTTTTAAATTTACATTGAAAGTATTAATTATATTGAGGATGAAATGACAAATCTTGAAAAGAAGTATTTATGAGAACGATGTTAAACATATCAAAAGTTTGTATTCAACTAATTTTATTTTTTGTCTCACTTTTTATATCACTCTGGGTGGATTTCCAACGATCTAAGTACATCTAAAATTTTTGAAAATAAATCTTTAATGGGAAAAATCATTCAAAATTATTTTACAATGTAACATGTCTTACAAGAAGATTGTTCTTTTCGACGTATGAAAATAAATGGTCAATCTTCCCCCTATTTTCCCCTATTTCGTTAGAAAACCACCCTATTTCTCCTTTTTTGTGCACCTTTTGCGCTCTGCTCCCTATATATTAATAATATTTAATTACATTCTATTTAATAATAATTTTATATATGATATATCAATAATGGTTTCATTACTTTCTTGATGTTTCAATAAAATCTTTTACAAATTACATAAAATATTGTGGTGGCAGTATATTCATCTTACAATACAATTTAAATACTGTTGACAAAAATGTTTTAGAACATACAGCATTAATTAATTTTGTTGAAAAAAATGGTATGCATTGCTATAAAATCGGCTTACGACTAAAGGATACTCATATGAAGCGTCTCGTTTAGGTAGGAGCATTGGAAGACAGTAAATTATATTCTCTGATGTATTAAATCAATTTATTTCCTTGATTCATAAATACATTTTTATAATTGCAACACTTCTTTTTATTGAAAACACAAGTTTAATTAATAGCTAACGCAAACATAAGAATGAGCAGAACCACAACATTGCCAAATTATTCTGTTGTTTTTTTGTTGAAGGATATGTTAAATTTTGTTTTCTCATCTGAAGACATTAGACTAATAGGTGATTTATTTATAGCCGTGGGGTCGATTACAATCATATGCTTATCCAAATATATTGCACGAATAAACTTATCTTTGTCTATTATAGCAACGTACTTATAAGGCATAGAAAGTGTTGCTAGTACATCAGCTCGAACTCCCCTTAGAGTAGCCTTCTGATTTGGTACTTGTGTTTCGCAATAAATATCAGCATCATGAGGAAGGAAAACGCCTGTAACAACACCAAGGAGAGCCTTATTGTATAAATCTGAAGAATTCTGGGAAGAACGTAACTCTGTAATGACAAAAAATAACAATAGAATTATTTTATTAATTCAAATATTAGCTATATGTGACGTGCGCCGAAGAAAGGGGGCTTACTCTGACAAGTGAGATTTCTTAGGGCGAGCGGTCGAAGTCGACCGAATAGACGTGACTTTTAGGAGAGAAGGAAGACTCACGAAATCTTCCCTCTCCACTCACCACTTCATTCTCACGACGAAAGAGATAGGTCGTAGACGCGGCTCACGGACGGGTATAGATGGGACGCGGAGATGCAGTGGTGAGTGGTGGGAGGTGTTTTACGGGATCTGGAGCTCTCGAGCAAAAGCCTGATTTCTCGGGTACCTAACAACTCAATTAATAGCAATAATAACGCTCGAAATTTTTTTTCAATGGTTTCATTAAAAAGAGCAACTCAAAAACTATCGAAAGATGTAAAAACCTCGGTTTAGATTTTTTTAGAGTAAGCCCCCTTTCTTCGGCGCTCGTCACATATGATTTTAAAATTTATTGTGCATTGTTTTTCGACCGCAATAGTTTCATTGAAAAACATCCCGTGATTTAGGTTATCAGAAGAAGTCGATTTCCTTGCTTGCATAAAAAAGTCAGTCAGGTTTGTATGTGTCTGGCGTTTTCATAGGATGCGTCATTCCATTGACAAAAGTACATAATAATTTGTTGTACCCGGAGTCAAAACAATTATTTTTAAACTGTTCAAACTTTTAATGAACCTACGCACGAGAGGCCAATGATGAAATCAAGAAAATAAATAAAAAAATTACTAAAAATGACTGTATTTGAATATGCAATTATGCACAGATAAAAAGTTAAAATTAAAGCTTACAGGTGAGATATTACATTGTGTGATAATTACCAACAACATTGACGAAAACCGCCTGGGTGAAGATCAGGGTTCCAAGAAAGATGTTCATCGTCTGTGAATGGATACTTTTTTATAATGATTTGGAGAATTTTTTCTACAGTTTCACTAATAATAATGCTCGATTTTAAATAGAGTATTTACACCAGTCTTTATCTTATTTTTCACACTAAATTTTATCGGAAAGATCCGCGTACGTGTGTTTTTTGATTTGAGGGAAAAACAATTCTTAATACAAAATAAAAATTTAAAATAACTGCGTCAAAAAAAAATTATTTGCTTACTTGTTCCTATCGTGACCAAAAAGATGAATTTTAATTTGAAATGATAAATCTTCAAACAAAGAAATGAATTTTCAACAAAATGGTTGCACCATTTTGTTAAGAATCTTGCGGATTTTTGTAGAATTGTGAAAATTGGTTGAAAATTCTTTAAAATCTATCAAAAAAAATAATAAAGCTTTAAAATTTTTCCCACGAATCTTAAGAAAAGTTTCTTATTTTCATGGTTCCTTTCAAAATTTCCAAAAAGTTTCAGTTTTTTTTTTGGAAATCATAAAAAATGTACAAACCTAAAAACCTTTAACATTATTTTAACATGATCTCATAAAATTTTATTTCAAAAAGTTATTCTGTTTTATATAGAATTATTTCATTTTTTTTATAGACATATATATATATATATATATATATATATATATATATTTTATATTGCCTTTCAAAATAAAAAAAAAGTTATTTCTTTTTTTGTTAAAATCCTTTCTTGTGGAATCTTTTCATATTTTTCAAATATATTTCAAATTGATTTGAATTTTTCCCAAAATTATTGAAAATTCTTTTATAATTGAATACATTTTTTATAAATCATTTGAAATGTCACTTCTCAAAACAAAACATTTGAATTTTTCACGCGAATCTTAAGAAAATTTTTTTATTTTCTTGATATCTTCAAAAAATCTTAAAACCACACATTATTTATATCTTCAAACATTTCAATTTTGTTTTCCATTTTTTAATTTTCTTGAATTTTTAATTATATTTCGATTTTTTTTCAAATCTTCTCAATATGTTTCAAGATGACTCGATTTTATCCTAAAACTGTTTGTGATTCTATTTTGATACAATTCAAAATATCGAAAATGTTAGAAAACTTTATTTTCAAATCTTTGAAAATCCACATTTTGTTTAAAATGTTTTTAAATCTTTTAAATTTCACCGTTACTTTCGTTCTAATAAAACAACGTATGCTTGCACATTCTTGAGTTCTGATTACCGTCATAAACTTGAAAATATTTGCAAATGCCATTTTCAAGGTAACATCGAAAAAATTGTTATCAAATTGCCAAAATTATCATTTTTAATACCAAACGTATTGTACAAAGATTCATAATTTATCAATGAAACGTAATTTATTGAAAATATTATAATTTTATTGTAAACTATGGTTATTTTTAATTTTTTTCTATTCTCATATTTCAAATTAATCAACTGTTAAATATTAAAAATATTCAGCAATGAGTAAAATTCATTAAAACAATTAAAATCTATTAATGGTAAACATTATTCAAATCTTTCATTGATTCACATTTCTATCAATATTATACATTTCTTCTTATATTATTTCGTTCTTATTTTTTTTATGTAATAAACATCTTTCTATTAATTTTTTTTTAGAAAAATTATTTTTGCATGAAATTTAATGAAATGAATATAAAGTGATTATAAATCCGTGGAAAATCAGAACAGCAATTTTTAATTTTTGGTACTCCAATATTTCAAATTACCGTAAAATGGGGCAAAGCGGCGAAAATGTAGGAGAAAGTGGCGCACTCTCAATTCTGCATTTTAATCGTGATATTGCTTATTTTAGGTTTCGGAATTAAATGTTCACAATTTTTCGTTACAAGCCACTTTATTTTTCACTCCAGAGAAGCAAGTAAATATTGTTTCCTTCTGAAAAAATTTAATTATTTTTTTAATGGTTATTGATTTGTTGCAGAAAAATACAAAGGGTTTTGAACAAAAATCATGAAAATGAGTATGGCATGATTATAATTTCGTGAAAAAACTGAAACGTTGAAAAAATCAATTATTGGAAAAAATTTTCGATTTCTTGAGATATATTCTACTTACAAGTAGGTATAAGAAAAATCGCCGAAATGTGTGTAAACTAATGAATATTCGTGAAAATTTTCCGGGGTATTAAATACTCGTCGCTATCTCATTATTCTGTCTAAGTTGTCCTCTTTTTCTAAATTGTAAAATCATGAAAAACATATTTTCGTTTAGTTGACGGCTCATACATTCTAGGACAAGATTGAAAAACATTTGTATTTTCATTCAAACAACGAACGAAAAATATTGTCAGCTTTAAAATAGACTAGGTCATGTGCATTAGGCCTTCTAATTTGTCAAGTCATGCGAAAAATATTTTTGTTTATTGAAAGGTTCCGGAATTCGAGGGCAATACTGAAAAACACTTTTGAGTTCATTCAAACAATAACCGAAAAATATAGTCGACTGGTAAATCGACTGAGTCATATGGTACTGAATCATGCTAGGTGACCTCAGCCTACATAAGGTATTTACGAGTCATTGCTCGGAAGTAACAAATTTTTTAAAATTTCCACAATTCATCTATTTTAGGTGAGAAAAATATTGTCGTTTAGATGAAGGTTCAGACATTCTAGGACAAGATTGAAAAACATTTGTATTTTCATTCAAACAACGAACGAAAAATATTGTCAGCTTTAAAATGGACTAGGTCATGTGCATTAGGCATTCTAATTTGTAAAAGTCATATGAATAATATTTCTGTTTATTGGAAGGTTCCGGAATTCGAGGGCAATATTGAAAAACACTTTTGACTTCATTCAAACAATAACCGAAAAATATAGTCGACTGGTAAATCGACTGAGTCATATGGTACTGAACCATGCTAGGTGACCTCAGCCTACATAAGGTATTTACGAGTCATTGCTCGGAAGTAACAAATTTTTAAAAATTTTCACAATCCATCTATTTCCAATGTAGAAAATATTTTCGTTAAGTTGAAGATTCAGACATTCGAGGACAAGGTATAAGCAAAAAATATTGTCAGCATGTAAATGGGCTAAGTCATGCATCCTGGATCATGGACACGTTAATGATAAGTTATTGCTCGAAACTGGAAAAATACGAAAAATTTTTTGTTGCAAAACCGATACCTACATGATGATTGTTATGAAAAAAAATCATTGGACATGAATAATTTATTTAGAAGAATGTTAATTAATCTTTGACACAAGCTAAAACTTTTTGCTCTTGTGAAATTTTATCGTACAGTGTGTCATTATCTATTCACATTCTTTTGAACAATATATTCTTTATAAATCCATGCTTCCTTAAATAATTGAAAATATCTGTCAAAAACTGGAAAAATTTACAACAGTAAAATTTGGAAAATCAATAACAGAATTCTGTTGAAAATTAGCACATGAGGAACCTGAATATACATAATTAGTTCAGAGCTCATTGATCTATTGCAATTTCAAAAAATGTAACTAGTAATTAGTTAAGTTTCAACAATTTTGATTCAGGGAGGCAACAAATTATCTTTTGCGTAAAAAAACTTAAAAATTGAAAATAGACTTCTTCAAACACTTAACTTCAGCTTTATTCAAGTCAAATCATTTCCACACGGTTTGCGGAATAATTGCAATTTTCTACGGGGAATAAGAATCGAACATAATTTAAAGAGTCTGAAATTTTTTCATTTTTTTAACTTTGTTCAAACAATCAGAAGGCAATGTCTTTAAATTGAGGTAGGCTAGGTCACGTTTACAGTGTCATGATATGACCTTCTTACTGTTTCAAGAGAGATAAGAATGCTACACCATCACCTTATTATTTTTAAACTTTTCTATGTTTCACGCTTTCCATTTTGATAACATTTTGTTAATTATATACAGTCCTAAGTGAATTTATTTGTATTAAGCAATTATTTTAGGTAGGTTTAGGTAGGGGCATGGGAAGATAGTAATTTATATTCTTTGATGTATTGAATCAATTTATTTATTTAGTTCATAAGTACATTTTTATCATTGTAACACTTTTTTTGATTGAAAACATAAGTTTAATTAATAGCTAACTTAAATATAACAATGGGCAGAACTATAATATTGCCAAATTATACTGTTGTTTTTTTGTTAAAGGCTATGTAAAATTTCTTTTTCTCATCTGGAGACATTGGTCTAAAACGTGATTTATCTGTCGCTTCTGGGTCGATCACAACTATATGATTATCCAGATGTATTGCACGAATAAACTTATCTTTGTCTATTATAGCAACGTACTTATTAAGGGCAGGAAGTATTGCTAGTACATCAGCATTAACTCCCTTCAGATTAACCTTCTCATTCGGTACTTGTGATTCGCAATAAATATCAGCATCATGGGGGAGGGAAATGTCTTTAACAACGCCAAGGAGAGCCTTATTGTATAAATCTGAAGAACTTAATTCTGCAATGAAAAAAAGAAGAATAGAATTATTTTATTACTTCAAATATTAGCTATATAATTTTAAAATTTATTGTGAATTGTTTTTCGACCACAATATTATCATTGAAAAATCTTCCGTGATTTAGGTTATCAGAAGAAGTCGATTTCCTTGCTTGAATTCCAAATTAGTTTTTTTGAAATTAAAATAAAAAAGTCAGTCAGGTTTTTCTGTGTCTGGCATTTTCTCAGGATACGTCATTCCATTGACAAAGGTAAATACCAACAATTTTCCATAATTTTTGCACGTTCAGTCAAAATTTTAATTATTTTCAAAATGTTTAAACTTTTAATTACCCTACGCATGGGAGACCAATTATGAAATCAAGAAAATATCCGAAAAATTCATCAAAAAATAAGGATATATGAATATGCAATTATGCACAGATGAAAAGTTAGAATTAAAGATTATAGGTAAGATATTATATTGGATGATAATTACCAACAACATTGACGAAGACCGCCAGGGTGAAGATTAGAGTTCCAAGAAAGATGTTCATCGTCTGTGAATGGAGGATACTGTTTTATAATGATTTTCAGAATTTTGTTTACAATATAACTAATGAATGTGCTAGATTTTCAATTTAGTATTTATAAAAATGTCGAATAATTTAATGATTATGATTTGATTCAGAAAAATACAAAGGCTTTTGTACAACATTTATGACAATGAGTATGAAATGATTATAATTTCGTAAAAAAACTAAAAAAATCAGTTATTGCAAAACAATTTTTTTTCTTCAGATATATTATTATACTTACAAGCAGATTTAGGAAGAATCGCCAAAATTTTCGTAAATAATGAATATCGATGAAAACTTTTTGGTGTATATATACTCATCGCTATCTCATTAGGCTCTCCTCTTTTTCTGAATTGTAAAGTCATGAAAAACATATTTTCGTTTAGTTGAAGTTTCAGACATTCGAGAACAAGGTTGAAAAACATTTAAACTTTATTCTAACAATGACCGAAAAATATTGTCAGCTTGTAAATGGACTAAGTCATGCATCCTGGTTCATGACACATTATTGTAGTTATAAATTCTATGTTGGAAAACCGATACTTACCAATAAAAGCATTATTCATTTCTTATAAGCTCTTTTTTTCGTTATTTATAATGATTGTTATAAAAAAACTCTCATTGGGCATGATTAATTTCTTCAAAAGAATGTTAATTAATGTTTGACACAAGCTACACATTTGTATTCTTGTCACATTTTCTCGTACAATGAGCATGAGTAACCTCAACATACATAATCATTTTAGAGATCAGTGTTCCATTGCAATAAAAAAAATTAACTAGTAATTAGTTAAGTTTCAACAATTTCGATTTAGGGAGGCAACAAATTATCTTTTGCGTAAAAAAACTTAAAAATGAAAAATAAACTTCTTCAAACACTCAGGTTCAGCTTTATTCAAATCAAATCATTTTCACAAGGTTTGCGGAATAATTGCAATTTTCTATGGGAAATAAGAATCGATCATAGCTTAGAGAGTCTAAAAAATTCTCATTTTTCTAAGCCTTGTTCAAACATTCTGAAGGCAATGTCTTTAAATTGAGGCAGGCTAGGTCACGTTTACAGTGTCATGATATGACCTTCTTACTGTTTCAAGAAAGATAAGAATGCTAGGCCATCACCTTATTATTTTTAAACTTTTTAATTTTTCACGCTTTTCATTTCGATAATATTTTTTAAATTATTATATACAAATAATAATAATATATATATATAGATATATATATATATATATATATATAATTTACAAAAATAAATATACAAATATATAAATATAAATACCTATCGGATTAGTAATTTCCTAGTACGGCGAGTTATCATTGATTCACAGCTTTACCAACAATATATTTTTTATAAATTTCCGTTGCCCTGCAAATAAATATATTTAAACCACTGCCTATTGAATGCAATGAGCTTTATGTTTTTAAAGTTCTGTTACCTAATAATAAATATATTATAAAATTTTCAAAAATAAGCATAACTTTGGCATGATACATAAGAGAACATGATTTTTAGTTTTTTCAAAGTGCTTTTCCTTAAGGTTCTGAATGTATTTTATAATTATTATACTATATTGATAATATTTCCTTAATTTTTATTATTCATTAATAATAATGTTACATATAATATATGAATAATGGTTTCATTCTTTTCTTGATGTTTCAATAAAGTCTTTGCTTACAAATTACATAAAATATTGTGTTGGCAGTATATTCATCTTACAATACAAATTAATTCCTGTTGACAAACACTTTTTTTACAAAAAAGCATTCATTAATTTTGTTGAACAAAATGCTATGCAATATCTCAGCTTGCTGAAAAATCGGCTTAGGGCTGAAGGTTACTCATATTTAAGCGTCTAGTTTAGGTAGGGGCATTGGAAGATAGTAAATTATATTCTTTAATGTATTGAATCAATTTATTTCTTAAGTTCATAAGTACATTTTTATCATTGCAACACTTTTTTTGATTGAAAACATAAGTTTAATTAATAGCTAACGCAAACATAAGAATGGGCCGAACCAGAATATTGCCAAATTATACTGTTTTTTTGTTAAAGGATATGTTAAATTTCTTTTTTTCATCTGCAGACATTATACTAAAATGTGGTTTATCTATAGCCGTGGGGTCGGCCACAATTATATGATTATCCAGATATATTGCACGAATAAACTTATCTTTGTCTATTATAGCAACGTACTTTTCAGGGATAGAAATTGTTGCTAGTACATCAGCTTGAACTCCCCTTAGAATAACCTTCTGATTTGGTACTTCTGATTTGCAATAAATATCAGCATCATCGGGAAGTACAGCGCCTTTAACAACCGCAATGAGAGCCTTATTGTATAAATCTGAAGAACTTATTTCTGCAATGAAAAAAAAGAAGAATAGACTATTTTATTACTTGAAATATTAGCTATATAATTTTTAAATGTATTGTGAATTGTTTCTCGACCACAATAGTATCATTGAAAAATCTTCCGTGATTTAGGTTATCAGAAAATGTCGATTTCCTTGCTTGAATTCCAAAGTCGTTTTTTTGAAATTAAAGAATAAAAAAGCCAGTCAGGTTCTTCTGTGTCAAGTCTGCCGCTTTCTTGGGATGCGGCATTCCATTGACAAAGGTACATACTAAAAATTTTCCATAATTTTTGCACATGGAGTCAAAATTTCAATTATTTTCGAACCGTTTAAACTTTTAATGAAAAGCTAAAATTAAAGATTATAGGTGAGATATTATATTGTATGATAATTACCAACAACATTGACGAAAACCGCCAGGGTGAAAATCAGAGTTCGAAGAAGGATGTTCATCATCTGTGAATGGATACTGTTTTATAATGATTTGGAGAATTTTTTCTACAGTGTCACTAATGATAATGCTAGATTTTCAATTTAGTATTTATACCAGTCTTTATCTTATTTTCCATGCTAAATTTTATCTGAATACAAAATACAAATGTCGAATAAGTGTGTCAAAAAACTTTTTTTTTACATGTTTCTACAGTAACATATTTAACTTTCCTAAGATTTATGAGAAAATTAAAGAATGATATTAAAGATTTTAGATAGGTATAATCAATATTTTAACAAAAAAGTTAATTTTCAACGAAGTAATTACATTTTCAACTAACAAAATGAATTTTAAATTCAAATAATAAATCTTTAAACAAAGAAATGAATTTTTGACAAAATGGTTCGGGTCTTAACCTAGTATGATTGAATTTCAACCTATAAAGATGAATTCTCAAACATCTTTGAAATAACTCAAATTATTTCTAAAATTTATAAAAGTCTCTCAAAATTTAAAAAATTGGCTGAGAATCTTACATATTTGTTTACAATTTTGAAAATTGGTTTCTTCCAGAATTTACAAAAAGCTTCAAAAGTTTTTTTTTTAAATCTTCTATAATTTACAAATCTAAATATCTTTGGAATCTTTTCATACTTTCCAAATACATTTCAAATTGATTTGAATTTTTCCCAAAATTGTTGAAGAATCTTTTATAATTTAATAAATTTTTTTTTATAAATCATTTGAAATATCACTTCTCAAAATAAAAATAAATCATTTGAATTTTTATCACCAATCTTAAGAAAAGTTTCTTATTTTCTTGATATCTTTAAAAATTCTCAAAAACCAAAATTTTTTCCGATATCTTTAAAATTTTAATGTTGTTTTCTATTTTTTCAATCTTCTCGAATTTTTAATTATGTTTGGATTTTTTTTCAAATCTTCTAAATATGTTTTAAGGTATTTCGATTTTTTCCTAAAATTGTTTGTGATACTATTTTGATACCATTAAAAATATCTAAAATTGTAGAAAACTTCATTTTCAAATCTGTAAAGATTCACATTGTCAAGGTAACGTCGAAAAAATTGTTATCAAATTGCCAAAAGTACCATTTTTAATAAAAAAATATTATACAAAGATTTATAATTTGATAATATAACGTAATTTATTGAAAATATTATAATTTTAATGTAAATTATTGTTATTTTTAATTTTTTCTATTCTCATATTTCAAATGAATCAACTGTTAAATATTAAAATTATTAAGCAATTAGTGAAATTCATTAAAATAGTTTTAATCTGTTAATAGTTAACATTAATGAAATCTTGGGTTGATTCACATTTGTGTCAATATGATACATTTCTTTTTATATTGTTTCGTTCTGAAATTTGTTTTAAAAAAATGTAATAAACATTTTTTTAAATTATTATTTTTCTTTTCTACAAACATATTTTTTGTAAGAAATTCAATGAAATTAGTATAAAATTATTATAAATCCGTGGACAACCAGAACGGCAATTTTTTAATGTTGGTACTTTAATATTTTAAATTGTCGTAAACTGGGGCTAAGCGACGAAAATGTGAGAGAAAGTTTAATCGCGATGTTGCTTCTTCTAGGATTTGGAATTAAATTTTCACAATTTTTAGCTACAATCCACTATATTTTTTACTTAGAAGAAACAAATATCACATTCAGGAATGCAGAATCAAGGGTGTGCCGCTTTCCCCAACATGCCGTGCTTTTCCCCACTTTACGATAACAAACTGTTAAATAATAAGATTAATCAACACTCAGTGAAATTCAGTATAATACATTTCTTCTCATATTTTTTCCTTTTGAAAAAAATTTCATAATTTTTTTAAATGATTATGATTTGATGCAGAAAAATACAAAGTTTTTGGTACAAAAATTATGAAAATAAGTATGAAATGATTATAATTTCGTGAAAAAACTGAAAAAAATCAGTTATTGCAAAACAATTTTTTTTCTTCAGATATATTATTATACTTACAAGCAGATTTAGGAAGAATCGCCAAAATTTTTGTAACTAATGAATATCGATGAAAACTTTTTGGTGTATATATACTCGTCGCTGTCTCATCAGGCTGTCCAAGTTGTCCTCTTTTTCTGAATTGTAAAGTCATGAAGAACATATTTTCGTTTAGTTGAAGTTTCAGACACTCGAGTACAAGGTTAAAAAACATTTAAAATTTATTCTAACAATGACCGAAAAACATTGTCAGCTTGTATATGGACTAAGTCATGCATCCTGGAAGATGACACATTATTGTTGTTATAAATTCTATGTTGGAAAACCAATACTTACCAACAAAAGCATTATTCATTTCTTATAAGCTCCCGTGATCCGTTATTTATAATTATTTTTATAAAAAAACTCTCATTGGACATGATTAATTTCTTTAGAAGAATGTTAATTAATGTTTGACACAAGCTAAAACTTTTTATTCTTGTCACATTTTCGCGTAGAATGAGCATGAGGAACCTCAATATACATAATCATTTTAGAGATCATTGATCCATTGCAATAAAAGAAAACTAGTAATTATTTAGGTTTCAACAATTTTGATTCAGGGAGGCAACAAATTATCTTTTGCGTAAAATAACTTAAAAATGAAAAATAAACTTCTTCAAACACTTAAAGTTCAGATTTATTCAAGTCAAATCATTTTCACAAGGTTTGCGGAATAATTGCAATTTTCTATGGGAAATAAGAATCGATCGTAATTTGAGAAGTCTAAAAAATTCTCATTTTTCTAAGCTTTGTTCAAACATTCAGAAGGCAATGTCTTTGAATTGAGGCAGACTAGGTCACGTTTACAGTGTCATAATATGACCTTACTGTATCAAGAGAGATAAGAATTCTACACCATCACCTCATTATTTTTAAACTTTTTAATTTTTCACGCTTTCCCTTTTGATAACATTTTTTTAAATTATATACAGTCCTAAGTGAATTTATTTATTTCTATCAAGCAATTATTTGTTTTCCACTACTAAGTTAGGGAATATATAAATATATATAAATAAATATATAAATATAAATACCTATCGGATTAGTAATTTCCTAGTTATCTTTGGTGGCTCAATTTCTGCAAACCGAATCTGTAAAATTTCACTAGTAAATAGTTGAATTTCACTCATTTTTATTCAGAGAGCAAAACAGCTTAAAAACTGAAATATATTTGTGTAATCACATTATTTTGAAATTTTTCACTAATTTCTTGTAAAAAATAAATTGTTTAATCCCGTGATATTTCCTCGTACGGCGAGTTATCATTTATTCACAGCCTAACCAACAATATATTTTTTATAAATTTCCGTTCCCCCACAAATAAATATATTTAAATCACTGCCTATTGAATGCAATGAGCTTTTTTCAAAAGTTCTGTTACCTAATAATAAATATATTATAAAATTTTCACAAACAAGCATAACTTTGGCATGATACATAAGAGAACATGATTTTTAGTTTTTTCAAAGTGCTTTTCCGTAAGTTTCTGAATGTATTTCATAATTATTATACTATATTGATAATATTTCATTGATTTTTGTTATTTATTAATAACAATGTTATATATAATATATCAATAATGGTTTTATTATCTTCTGGATGTTTCAATAAAGTCTTTACTTACAAATTACATAGAATATTGTGTTGGCAGTATATTCATCTTACAATACAACTAAAATCCTGTTGACAAACACTTTTTTCAAAAAAAAGCATCCATTAATTTTGTTGAACAAAATGCTATACAATATCTCAGATTGCTGAAAAATCGGCTTAGGGCTGAAGGTTACTCATATTTAAGCGTCTGGTTTAGGTAGCGGCATTGGAAGATAGTAAATTATATTCTTTGATGTGTTGAATCAATTTATTTCTTTAGTTCATAAGTACATTTTTATCATTGTAACACTTTTTTTGATTGAAAACATAAGTTCAATTAATAGCTAACGCAAAAATAAGAATGAGCAGAACCACAACATCGCCAAATTATACTGGTAATTTTTTGTTAAAGGATATGTTAAATTTCTTTTTCTCATCTTCAGTCATTTGAGTCGTATGTACTTTCTCTGTAGCCTCGGGTTTGATCACCATTATATTCTTTCCTAGATATATTGCACGAATAAACTTATCTTCGTCTATTACAGCAGCGTATTTAAGAGTATTAGAAACTGTTGCTAGTACATTAACTTTAGCTCCCCTCACATTAACCTTCTGATTTGGTACTTCTGATTTGCAATAAATATCAGCATCATCGGGAAGTAAAGCGCCCTTAACAACCGCAAGGAGAGCGCTATTGTATAAATCTGAAGAACTTAATTCTGCAATAAAAAAAATAAGAAAAGAATTATTTTATCACACCAAGTATTCGCTATATAATTTCAAAATATATTGTGAGTTGTTTCCGACCACAATAGTATCATTGAAAAATCTTCCGTGATTTAGGTTATCAGGTAAAGTTGATTTCCTCGCTTGAATTCAAAAGTAATATTTTTGAAATCAAAATAAAAAAGTCAGTCAGGTTTTTCTGTGTCTGGCGTTTTCTTAAGATGCTTCATTCCATTGACAAAAGTGCATTATAATAATCTGCCATAATTTTTGTACCCGGAGTCAAAACAATTATTTTCGAGCTGTTATAATTTGTATTGCCCCTACGCATGAGAGACCAATTATGAAATCAAGAAAATATCCAAAAAATTCACCAAAAAATAAGGATATATGAATATTCAATTATGCACAGATGTAAATTTAAAATTAAAGATTATAGGTGAGATATTATATTGTATGATAATTACCAATAGAATTGAAAACCGCCAGGGTGAAGATCAGAGTTCCAAGATAGATGTTCATCGTCTGTAATGGATACTGTTTTATAATGATTTGGAGAATTTTTTCTACAGTATCACTAATGATAATGCTAGATTTTCAATTTAGCATTTATACCAGTCCTTATCTTATTTTTCATGCTAAATTTCATCTAAAATATCCGCGTACGTGTGTGTTTCTATTTGAGGGTAAAACAATTCTTAATACAAAACACAAATGTCGAATAACTTTGTCAAAAAACTTCATTTGTTTACATGTTTCTACAGTAATGAATTTCACTGTCCTAAGATGTATGAGAAAATTAAAGAAGGTTATTACAGATTTTAGATAGGTATGATCAAGATTTTAACAAAAAAGTTAATTTTGAAGGAAATAATTCAGGAATTCCAGAATCAAGGGTGTGCCGCTTCTCCCAACATGCCCTTCTTAGCCCCAATTTACGATAAACTGTTGAATAATAAAATTTATCAACACGTAGTGAAATATAGTATAAAACATTTCTTCTTATATTGTTTCCTTCTCAAAAAAAGTTAATAAGCTTTTTTAATGATTATAGATTTGCTTCAGAAAAATGCAAAGGTTTTTGTACAAAAATTATGAAAGTGAGTATAAAATGATTATGATTTCGTGAAAAAACTGAAACGTTCAAAGATCAGTTGTTGAAAAATTTTTTTTGATTTTTTGAGATATATGCTACTTACAAGTAGGTTTAAGAGGAATCACTAAAATTTTTGTAACTAATGAATATCCATGAAAACTTTTTCGTGTGTATATATATTCGTCGCTATCTCATTAGGCTGTCGAAGTTGTCCTCTTTTTCTAAATAGTAAAGTCATGAAAAACATATTTTCGTTTAGTTGAAGGTTCGTCGATTCTAGGACAATATTGAAAAAATAGTTTATACTTTATTCAAACAATGACCGAAAAATATTGTCAGCTTGTAAATCGACTAAGTTATGTGCATTACGCCTCCTAGTTTGTAAGGTCACCACAAAAATATTTTCGTTTATTGAAAGGTTAAGAAATTCGAGCATGAGTTTGAAAAACATTTAAAATTCATTCTTACAATGACAGAAACATATTTTCAGCTTGTAAATGGACTAAGTCATGCATCCTGGATCATGACACGTTATTGTTGTTATAAATTCTATGTTGGAAAACCGATACTCACCAATAAAAGCATTACTCATTTCTTATAAGCTCTCTTGTTCCGTTATTTATAATGATTGTTATAAAAAAACTCTCATTGGACATGATTAATTTCTTCAGAAGAATGTTAATTAATGTTTGACACAAGCTAAAACTTTTTATTCTTGTCACATTTTCTCGTACAATGAGCATGAGGAACCTCAACATACATAATCATTTTAGAGATCATTGATCCATTGCAATAAAACAAAATTAACTAGTAATTAGTTAAGTTTCAAGAATTTTGATTCAGAGAGGCAACAAAGTGTCTTTTGCGTAAAAACAGTTAAGAATTAAAAATAAACTTCTTCAGACATTCCAGTTCAGCTTTGTTCAAGTCAAATCATTTTCACAAGGTTTGCGAAATAATTGCAATTTTCTGTAGAAAATAAGAATCTATCGTAATTTGAAGAGTCTAAAAAATTCTAATTTTTCTAAGCCTTGTTCAAATATTCCGATGCCAATGTCTTTAAATTGAGGCAGGCTAGGTCAAATTTACAATTTCACAATAATATGACCTACTTACTGTTTCAAGAGAGATAAGAATGCTACACCATCACCTTATTTCAATTTTTTTTTCACGCTTCCCATTTTGATAACATTTTTTAAATTATTATATACAGTCCTAAGTAAATTTATTTGTATCAAGCAATTAGTTGTTTTTTAAATTAAGAAAAATCGCGACTTATCGGATTAGTAATTTCCTACTAATCTTTGGTGACTCACTTTCTGCCAACCGAATCTGTAAAATTTCACCCAGTAAATATTTGAATTTTAATAATTTTGATTTAGAGAGCAAAAAAACTCGAGCAAAGGAAGTCGAGTCTCGCTCAGGCGAATGCAATGAGCTTTATTTTTCTTAAAGTTCTGTTACCTAATAATGAATATATTATAAAATGTTTAAAAACAAGTACAACAAGCACAACCCCAAACATGATTTTTAGTTTTTTCGAAATACTTTTTCGTAAGTTTCTTAATGTGTTAACAAAGTCTCTGCTCACAAATCACATAAAATATTGTATTGCCAGTATTGTCATCTTACAATAAAACTCAAATCCTGTTAAGAAATATTTTTCAAAACATGCTGCATTAATTAATTATGTTTAAAAAAAAAGTATGCAATATCTCACATTGCTAAGAAAGCGGCGTAGGACTGAATGCCTTCATTGTTTTCAGTAGAAAAGTCTACTAATAAATTTTTGTTTATGAACTCTTATATCCTTTTTTGGTATGAAAGTGAATTATTTTGTCGAAAATTTAACAATTTTGTTCAAAAGTCACACGTCTTGGTTGGAAATTCAACTTACTGGGACTTCAAGTTTACCTTCAATTTGACAATTACCCATTTAGGCGGCAGATGGAGAAAATGATTTTAGCATCCATAGACAAAATTTCGATCAGTTTCAAAGACCAAATGAAGAAAATATGCAAAAAATTCACAAAAAATAACGATATATGAATGTACAGCGATTAAAAAGGAAAACTTAAAATTATTTATAAGATATTACATTGTATGGTAATTACCGAAAGAATTTATGAAGACCGCAAGGGTGAAGATCAGAGTAGTAAGAGCAAGAAAGAGTTTCATCGTCTGTAAATAGAGGATACTGTTTGATAATAATTTTGAGAATTTTGTGTACAGTATAAATTATGAATCCGCTTGATTTTCGGTAGAGTATTCATAAAAGTCGTTATCTTATATTTTCATAAATAAATTTCATCGGAAATATTCGCGTACGTGTGTTTTTCTATCTGAGGGAAAAAGAATTTTTAATGCGAAATAAAAATGTAGAATGATTGTGTTGAAAAGAATTTATTTGTTTACTTGTTTTTGAGGTAATAAATATAATTTTTCGAAGATTCTTGAGAAAATTTAATAAGGTTTTTCAAGATTTGAATAATGCATCTTCAAATAAAGAAATGAATTTTTAACAAAATAGTTCGAGGCTTAACGAAGTAGTTGCATTTTCAACCTAAAAATATTAACTATCAACCATCTTTGAAACTAACTCAAATTATTATTAAAACACAATTTTATACATTTTTTGAAATCTTTAAAACTTAATTTTAAAAAGTAAAAAAACGTCAAAAATATCTTTTAAAATTTCTACAAAGCTTCAACAGTTTTTCAAGAAATCTTTTGTAACCTTGTAGATATCTTCAAAATGAATAGATTTTTTTCAAACAATTGTTTTCAAATCATTTCAAAATCATCACAATTCTTTTTTAGATTTTTTTTGAACTTCTAGAAATCTTTCAAGATGATTTCAATTTTTATGCAGAAATCATTCAAATATCATTTTTCAATGTGAAAAAATCATTGGAAATTTTCTCTGGAATCTTAAAAAAAGTTTCTTATTTTCCTTCAAAATGTTTGAAAAGCTTCGAAATTTTTCTGAAAATCATTAAAAATTATACATATATTTTTTATTTTTTGAAATATTCTCGAATTTCAAATAATAATTTCGCGGAAAAACTTAAACTTTAGAAGGAATCAGCTATTGCAAAAAAAATGTTTCTTTCTTCAGATATATATATATATATATATATATATATATATATATATGGGAAAAATTTCCAAAATATGTGTAGCTAATGAATATTGATGAAAATTTTCCGATGTATAGATATAATAGTCGCTATCTCATTAGGCCTTCCAAGTTGGTTGTGCTCTTTTTCCAATTTGTAAAGTCATGAAAAAAATATTTTGGTTTAGTTAGAGGCTTATAAATTCTAGAAAGAGATAGAAAAGCATTTTAAACTTTATTCAAGCAAAAAGCGAAAAATATTGTTAGCTTGTAAATGGGCCAAAACATGTGTATAAGATTTTTTAATTTTGTTTAGTCATGCGAAAAATATTTTTGTTTATTGAAATGTTTAGAAATTCGAGTATGAGATTGAAAAACATATAACTTTATTTAAACAATGAGCGAAAAATATTTTCAGTCTGTAAATTGGCTATTTCATGCATTCTGGATAAGTTATTTTCAACTTCTAGCCCAAAACTAGAACAATAAGAAATATTTTCGTTCCTAAACCTAAATTTTTCGAATCCGTAAAAATCTATGGAATACAAATGAAGAATTTTTTTTTCGTATTACCCCCATAAGTCTGCTTTATGGTCTGCTTATCATGACTTTTTTCCGGTTTTTGAATAAAAATATTGTTCCTAGTACATAAAACACTACTTTCTAATAATAACTAGATGTTTGCATAATTTTTTTAAACAATTTATTATTGTTTTTTATTTTTTCTCTTAAAATTGAGTTAGTTGCGGTTTTTTCCTGAATTTTCAACTTATTTGTAACTTTTTCGTTACATCGAGACAATTATCAATTAAATTCAACATAAATGATTGTTTAAAACATTTATTCTCATTTACAATAATATTCTCTCAGAATAATGCTAGAAAGTTGTTTAAACAATTTAATATGGTTTATAATTATCTTTACTTAGAGTGATGCTAGAAAGTTTTTTTAATTTTTAGCTTTTCTTTGGCTTATTAGTTAGGAAGAAATAATAAATATCAATATTAAATCAAACAAGAAAGCTCTCAGTAACTACTTCAAGGAAAATGTACATTTATAATATGATCCATATAGAAAAGTTAAAAAATATTTTAAATATATGTTTTATTTTAGAAAAAAATATATTCACGAAAAAGAAAGATTGTTTAAAGAATATTTGCTCCATTATTTATTTATTATTTGTTAATAACTAAAAAGCTGGATCAAATAAGAAATTGCAAAAAATACTTCAATTTTCTAGCATGACTATAGGAGAAGATAGTTTTAATCAATAATAATTTGTTCAAACAATCATATTTTTTAAATTTACTTAACTTTTACTTCTCTCTAAGTGAAAAGAGGACAAAAAGTTGAATATTTTTGTTACATTTTCTGCCCGAAATAACCAAATGAATTAATTTATTAATCGTCTTATTTGAAAGCTTGTGAAAAATGTAAAAATTCAAAATTTTTTAGTAAATTTGGCACTTTAGAGTCGGGAAAATTAGGGAAAAACAATAAAATAACATTAATTCATATCGAAAATGTATACAAAAAGCTATCAATTAAATTATTATGAATCCTGATAAAAATCGTAATTTAGCTGGAATTCTTAGTTTTTAAATTAAAATTTGAATCTTTTTTGTTGAATGTTTAGTTTAAAATTCGTCTTTTTTTTTGGTAGAAAATTAATCTTCTTGATTGAAAATCACCCTTTTGTTTTAAATACATAACTTTATTTGAAAATTCGTCTTTTTCGATTGAAGATTCCCCCGTTTTCGTAGAAAATTTAACTATTTGGTTGATAGATAACTTTTTTTCAAAAATCCATTTTCACTGGTCGAAAATTCAACTCTTTTGTAAAAATTGGTCTTTTTGGCTTAAAACCCCAACAATTTGGTTAAAAAATAACCTACATTGTTGAAAAATCTTATTTTTTAAATTATTTCTACTATTTTTTATATTAAATTAAAATTTCTTGGTTATAGTATCAGCTATTACATTTTTCGTTAACAATTCATCTTTTTCAGTCTTAAACATGCATTTTTCTTTTTAAGATTCATCATTTTCATTCAAAATTCATCTCTGGTTGGAAATGTAACTACTTTGTTGAAAATAAATTTCTTAACGAAAAATATAACTATTCCAGTAGAAAATTTAACTATTTTTTTGAAAATCCATTTTTTGTGTGTTAAGAGTTAAATTTTTAACAGAAAATTATATTTTTGGTTGAAAATGTATCTTTTTTTTTGAATGAAAATTGAACTATTTGGCTGAAAATTGATATTTTTTATTTATAAGTTAAACTAGTTATTTGAAAATTTATGTACTTTATAGAAAATTCGTTTTTTTGTAAAAAATTTATCTTTATGGCTGAAAAATCAGCTTTTTGGCATGGAATTCAACTATTCCAATTGAAGATTCATTCATTTTTAGTTGAAAATTGATCTTTTCTAGTGTAAAATTCAACAATTTTGATGAAAAGTTGTATTTTTTAATTGAAAATTTAACTGATTCCTTAAAAATCCAGATATTCTGTTCAAAATTGATTTTTTTGTAGAAAATTATCTTTTTCATTGAAAGTTAATCTTCTTGTTTAAAAATTATGCTTTTCGGTTAAAAATTCAAATAGTTCAGTTAAATATTTATCATTTTAGTTGAAAGTTCATGGTTTTTGGTTCAAGTTTTTGGTTGAAGATTAGTCATTTTAATTGCAAATTAATTTCTTTGGTTGAAAAATGAGCTGTTTCATTGAAAACTTGTTTTTCTTCTTTGGATGGTTTTTGGTTGAAAATTAGTTTTTTTAGCTACAAATTTCACTATTATTCCAGTCGAATGTTACATAATTTTAGTTAAAAATTCGTATCTTTGATTGAGTATTCATTTTTTTACTGAAAATCTAATGGTTCAATTTTTGGTTGAAAAATTATCCTTTTTAGTTGAAAATTCGTCTTTTTGGTCAAAAAGTCAATTATTCTAGTTGAAGATTAGTTATTTCACTCAAAAATTCATCTTTCTGATTTGAAATTCAAATATTCCAGTTAAATATTCACAATTTTATTTGAAAATTTATCTTTTTTTTTTTTGAAAGTAATTTTTTTAACTGAAAATTTAACTTGTTCCATTTGAAAATTCTATAGTTGTAGTTGAAAATTCATCTGTTTGGTTAAACATTAATTTTTTTAACTTGAAATTGAATTATTTAAGGTTAGTCTTTAAATTAAAGTTGAAAATTAAGTTTAAAGTTAAATCCAGATTTACTGGCTAAAAATTCAACTGTTTTGTTGAAAAATCGTCTTTTTAAAATGAATTCTACTGTTTTTTTAAATTGAAATCTTTTTTGGTTATTGTATCAACTATTGAATTTTTCGTTAACAATTCATTTTTTCAGTCGGAAAAATTCAACCATTTTGTTAAAAGTTGAACTACTTTCTTATACATACATTTTGTTGTTGCAGATTCATAATTTTGGGTGGAAACTTCGTCTTTTTTCTTAAAAAATCTTTCTTTTTGGTTACTTTTTTGCTACATCATTGTTATTTTTCGGTTACTTTTTTGAGAGAAGTATGGTTACTATTTTACTATATTTTGAAGCTTGAGCAGTTCCGATCCCTGGCATTGGAAGATAGTAAATTATATTCTTTGATGTATTGTGCCAATTTATTTCTTTAATTCATAAGTACATTTTTATCATTGCAACACTTTATTTGATGGAAAATATAAGTTCGATTTATACACGGAGAAAAAACTCCGGGGCTTAGCGCAAGAGAGTTCAAGGCTTGTTTTATTGCCAAGAGCCTCCACGGACTTCTCGGTGAGTGTCCTTGCGATTTGCCTTCAGGCCACGCCTTCCGCCTCTTGACACGTTCGCACCACTAAATGTTCGCAGGAGGCGTGGCCTAAAGGCAAATGCCCCACTAAATGTTCGCAGGAGGCGAGGCCTGAAGGCAAATCGCAAGGAGGCTCACCGAGAAAGTCCGTAGAGGCTCTCGGAAATTTTGCTCGCACTTTTGGAATTAATGCGTGAAAAATGATCACGCGCTAATGCCTACATTTTTTTCTCCGTGTATATTTATAACGCAAACATTACAGTGGCTAGATTCACAATGCTGCCAACAAATTATTCTGTTATTTTTTTGCCAAAGGATATCTTAAATTTCGTTTTTTCATCTTCAGTCGTTTCAGGAAAACGTGCATCACCTATAGCTGTGGGGTTGAGCACAACCATTTTGGGTCCTAAAAGTATCGGACGAATAATCTTATCTTTGTCTATTACAGCAGCGTATTTAAGAGGCCCAGAAATTGTTGATAGTATATCAGATCTAGCTCCCTTTAGAGTAACCGGAGTTGTTCCTGTGAAGTAGTAAATTTTAACATAACTGGGAAGCAAAACGTTTTTAGTAACGTGAAGGACAGCGGTGTTGTATAACTCTGGAGAACTTGATTCTGCAACAAGAAGAAATAATAAATATTAATAAATAATTAATAATAATAAGTGACTAAACTTAATAGTAATTAATAATAATTTGCCTGGGTGGCTCAGTTGGTTAGACGCTTGGACTTCACCTAAGACGTCCGGGGTTCGATCCCTGAACCGGTACCTCTTGAAATTTTTCGATGAACCCTTACCGAGGTTCTGGTGGCTCGGATACCACCTTAATCTGTAGGTCCTTCCATCATGCACTTGACTGCAACCCAGTCCGTGAATGATGGGGTAAAAACCAGGCTTTGCCCACACGGAGAAAAAACTCCGGGGTTTAGCGCAAGAGAGTTCAAGGCATTAACGCATTGACTATTCAT
>CAKNXH010060367.1:0-22038 GCA_932178445.1 Andricus quercusramuli
TTGAGAATTTCTTTTGTGGCAAAAAACTAGGTCACTTAAAAAATTTGAGATTTCTTTATCCCCAAAACTTCAAGTATTTCAAAATTGAACTACACGCGTATTTTGAATTGCCGCCTGATTTTCGCGCGCTACAGGCGACGCACATTGTCTGACGATTTTGGTAGGGTCGTCGAAGGACGACCCCTACTAGAACACTACTAGAAAGCCTAGTGGGGCCTTCGTGGCCAAAGCGTTACGTCACCGGCATGGCCCCACTAGTTTTCCCCACTAGAGCCCGATTAGATATAGAGAAAACTCGTCAGAGCCCTACTAGATCCCTTTCAAAATGTCTGCACAAGAAGCTACAAAAAAAGTAATACAACAACAGTGGTTCAAAAAGAGCTACAAATTTTTTCATGATTATTTTCCGATAGGATGCGTAGTTTTTCTTTTGATCGTAAAAAATAACGTTAAAATTATTAATCATTTTTAAATGGGACCAGTAGATTTTCTTTTAATCATAAAAAAATCTAAAAAAATTTGCTCAGAATCACCTTACGCTAGGATGCGTATTTTCAGTTTAAATACTAAAAAAAAACATTAGAAATAAATAAATTGAATCCATGACAAAGGACACAAGTTGCAATAAAATGTTTAAACACAATTTTTTCATAGGATGCACACTTTTTCTTAATTATAAAAACAAAGCAATGAAAATATTTTTGTATTAATACAAATGCATATTATGAATTGTAATAATATAAATTTATTGAAATTCTATATGTTTCAGGGTAGCTGAGAATTCAAATTAGTGCAAAATAAGGAACAAATATTAAAGAAATCGTTAAAAATAAAATTTGTACTTTATTTTGTAATATCTAAATAAGCAGCCCCAGTCCAAGGTGCAGAAATAAATATAATATACGTGATGAGAATGTGTTCGTTAAATCCGAAGGAGCTTTAACAACAGAGAATTCACAATTACCAAATTACATTTGTCGATGCTTAGACCTTCAATTTTAAAAGTCCTGTGCACAAGTGTGGGGGAAATAAAAAGACCGCACAGGTAGCGCGAAATAAATACATTATCGAGCGCGAAGCGCGAGAAACAACAGTCGCGCGCCCCGGTTACCTGGAATCTAAAGCGTTTAATATTGATATCAATGTGGTAGCTAATCGTTAATTGAATATAGAAAAATGTATTACCTTATTTTCGTGAAAAATCACTCCATTTTCTCTGTTTTGAGAGCACTTTAGACTGTGAAGTCTATCAAGTCAGGGTTATACTTTCAACGCACGAAAAAAATGCGAATTTTTGGTAATTTTTTTTTAACATTAAGAAAGATATTGATGTAGGGTTTGTTATGGTTAATAGATAAACTCTTAAAATACATTGAAGAATTTTTTTAGTTTATTTTATGCGCTCTATATACATTTAAATGGCACTTTCCTCAAAACCACGTTTTTACCGCTTGTTCAAAAAATCTCAGAAACTACCGAATCGATTGGCCTGAAATTTTTACCACATATTCTATATACATATACATCAGTCGGTGGTAGCAGATTTTTTCATTTATATGCAAAAAAAATGACGGCAATTCGAGAAAAAAAAATCAAATCTCTTTTTTTTTGCTTATTTTTTGCATAAAAATAATAGTAAAAATAAAAAATTTCATATATATCTGCTACCACCGGTTGATGTACATTGTACATGTATAGAATATGTGGTAAAAATGTCAGACCAATCGTTTCGGTAGTTTCGGAAATTTTCTTAACAAACGGTAAAAACATGGTTTTGAGGAAAGTGACATTTAAATGTATATAGAGCGCACAAAATAAACTAAAAAAAATTTCAATGTATTTTAAGAGTATATCTATTAAGCATAACAAACCCTACATCAATATCTTTCTTAATGTTAAAAAAAAAATTCGCATTTTTTCGCGCATTTAAAGTTATTATCTAAATTTTGCAAAATAGTAACGACTCTTATAACGAAAATTCTCTTATATGTGAATGTATTTAAGATAGAAACAACCAGTGATACTTCAATCATTGCTTACAGGTAAAGCAAAATAAAAATTAATATTTCATTGTGGAACGTAATAGCCATTCACTTGAAGTGGTTCCTAAGGAAGGTAGGGATTAAAAACGTTTGGTGGTTTCCCAAATTACAGCTGACAATGAAACACATTGCATTGCAAGGTACAGGTGTTGGCAGCAAGCTGACACTTACGCGGTCTGCTCGTCTTCTGGGTGCTGTCTGGATGGCACGTGGACTCTCCCGACGTCTAACGGCAGGTGATAATGTCCGGCTGTGAACCTTACTAATTGCGCATGCTCACCACAGAATAAAAAGTCATATCATCTCGGATCTTTTGTCTTCATTTTTAAGCTTGCATAACCCCTTTCCCTTCAAAACGTACGTAAATGTATAAATAAATAATTCCTAAACCCTGTGGTTGATTCCGAACCAGTCTATTCAGATTATCACATTTTCCAAATAGGAAAAGAAATAACACAGAAAAAATCACACATTTCTGAAATTACTAATATTTAAAAACATCCTGTGCAGAATATTTAAATAAAAAAAGATTTATTTCGACAAATTGAGCTAGAACATTTTTTTTACCTCAATTTAGAGAACTCTCAAAAATATTTCGAAACAAGCAATGCAGATTGGAACAAATCTTGAGTTTAGTGCCTTTATTTAAAAATTGATTTAAGATCAAAACGAAATCTGCTTTCTTATGAATAATTTCATGCAGCGAAATGAGTGCATGAAAAAAATTCACAGATTAAAGTCAGATTTCCAAACTACCTTCCTTTCTGCTCCTTAGGGGCAAATGCATAACTCCTTATTCTTTTCGTCTTTTTTATACTACCAGGGACCAACATAATTAGAAGCCAATTCAGACTTACTGACCAGAGATTATTCACAGGAAAACTATAGGTATGAATAATAGGAACTTATGCTACTTAAAATTTACATCAAACCTGAAAATAGGAATTATAGATATTTATACAATAAGTCACTTTGTCTAATTCTGTATTTATTGGTGAAAATTAATTTACCTGTAAAAATTCTTTTTCATAACAAGAACAAAGGTTACGAATATTATGGAATTTTATTTAACAAGCAAAACACTGAGATCGCAGGTAATTGGTTAAATTGCTTCTTTGTCCTTGTTGTAAAAAATAATTTGTATTATCTGAATTTTAATTATTATAAGTTTCTATTATTCATACATATAGTTTTAATATAAATAATCCCTGAGGAGAAAGTATAAATCGACGCCTCCATTCAATATGAGTCTATGTGCTGACAGCGCTCTGTATGAGACTATTCCCTATGCTTATCCACAGCGCATAGTCTCATACACGGCGCTGTCAGCACATAGACTCATATTGAATGGAAGCGTCGAAATTGGCTTCGAAACAGGTTGGTTCCTGTAGTTGTATAAAAAAGGCAGAGAAAGAATAAGGAAAATTGGTTTTAGTTGACTCTTTCCTTTTTTTTCCCCTCTTTTTTCTTTCAATATGTATTTGTCCCTTATGAGCAGGAAAAGAGGTAGTTTGGTAATCTAATTTTGATTGGTGATTTTGTTATGCTCTGATTACGGTGCGTAAAATTATTCATAAGAAATCCGGTTTCATTTCGGTCTTGAATGAATTCCTACACATTCTTATAAGCTTAACGGATTAAATACTGATGCAAATATATTTTGCATAATAAATAAATATTCTTAGAGGAAGTTCTTGATGAAAAATTAGTTTTAGGATGAAGAAATAGATGTATGGTTGACCGAGACCTCTTTTTTATTGTAAAAAAACCACGGAGAATCCAAATGTTGAGGCTCCAATTAATTTCATGAGCACCTTCATGATTATTTTTCATTTTTTTAGTAAAGAGGAAAGTAGAGGATGTGTGGAAAGGGTAAGTTGGGGAAATCGCAATTAGGGGAAGTGCGGAGATGGGAAATAGGGGAAGGGGTAGAGAATGGGGGTGTAAGGAAAGTAAAGATAAGGGAAAATTAGGAGAAGTAGGGGAATGGGGTTAGGGGTAGTAGGGGACGGAACGGAAGGGGAAATAAGCCAATGAAGGGGTATAGGGGAGCAAAAGTATGGGGGGGGGGAGCATTAGGACGAATTAATTAACGTCCTAATATTCTACAAACCCCTATTTTTTAGGCCCGCTGTGTCTAATTTCACCAATTTTTTAATATTTAATTAATTATTGCTTTCTTCAGGTCACAAAAATAAGTTTCTAAAATATTTATATTACACAATCAATGTTTTAAATGATTATGTTGGTCTCATGATTGATTTGATAGATTTTCTGTAGTCTGAAAATGATAATGTTATTCAGATAATGTGGTTAGTCTTTTTGATAATTCCGTAATGGTAGACAGTTCGTATAATCAATGACAAATTGTATTTTGTAATAGAAAGATTTTGAAAATTTATTTTTCTTATTTGAAGGAAAAAATTAGCTGAATAGTCAAAAAATGACACTTTGAACGAATATTTTATCTTTTTTGGTTAAAAATGCAAATACCAAATTAAAAATTAATCTTTTTCTGTTGAAATTTAACTTTCTTTCCAAAGTTCACATTTTTGGGTTGTAAATTCCACTGTTTTCCAGAAAAATTGTATTTTTGGATCTTGAATTTAACAATATGGCAGAAACGTAAGGTTTTAAATTCCAAAAAAATTTTTAATTTTAAACGTTTTAAATTTGTTAGGAAATTCTACAATTTCGTAGAAAATCGGACTATTTGGTCGAAATTTGAAATACTTTGTTAGAAACTCATGTTTTTAGTTGAAGATATACAATATTTTAGTTAAAAATTCATTTGTTTGTTTAAAAATTGAGCTTTTTGGCTAACAATGCTTTTTTTGTTGTAAATTAATTTTTCAACTAAAAAGTTAACTATGTCAGTTTTTGTAAAAAATGTGTCTGTTTTACTGGGAAATTCAACTATTTGATTAAAAATTCATGTACTTAGTTGAAAAGTCCCCCCTTTTTGGCAGAAGAAACGTTGAAAATTCAACTATTTGGTTTAAAATTGATTTATTATGTTGAAAATTGATATTTTTCGGTTAAAAATTTAGCTCCTTGGTTGAAAGTTGAACTACTTTGTTCCAAATTTTGTTTCGGGTTCGAAAATTAATTTTTTTAACCTAATATTTAACTATCTGGTTAAAAATTAAATTTTTTCTTGAAACTTTATATTTTCGGGTATAAAATTCAACAGTTTCGTAGAAAGCTCATCTTCATGCCTATATAAAATTGAACATATTTGATGAAATTCTTCTCTTCAGTGGCTGAAAAATCTTTTTAGGTTGAGAATTCAATTATTTTGTTGGAAGGTCCTCTTTTTTGTTCAATTCAACTATTTTATATTAAAAATAAAAATCTGTTTATGGTTAAAATATCACATAAAGAAATATTTCGCTCCTCCCCCCCCCCCCCCCCCCCGCCCGGGGGGGGGCCCGGATTCCAAAAATTACGACTCCTAACAAGGTGGGGTACGTTGTTCAACATTTTAAGAAAGAACTTTACGTAATTTATGCATGGCCCCTATAGTCGGTACAGCGTTTCTTGAAATGTGCAGTTCGTGTTTTAAAAACTCAAAAACTGTCCAAAATAGAAAAAAAGCAATAACCATACAAATATGAAGTCAAAATTTAATAAAAATTGATCATCTGTTTCGTGTGAATTCGACGTAGAATCCACTAGAAACAAATTCAATTTTTCGTTATCATCAGGGATTTTATCGAATTCCTTCAATCGAATTTCGAAACTGCTAGGTTAATTTGATCATGTGTGAAGTTTATAATTTGTATATGATCTGTAAATTTTGTGTTTCAAATATCTTACATTAACGCAACAGTTTTTAGGTGATTCAGTTCACAAAACCTTCTTTTTCTTTGCTGGTATTCGTTTGAGACTAAGCCATTGAACTTTATTCAAACCGGAATGAGCTCTGCATTGTTGACGCACGATCCGTTACTATACGGACATGTTGCAGTGAGCGAAACAAAGATGAAAATTCAGGTGGACAGTTACTTTCTCAGTTCAAACCGTACGCTGAAGAAAGACAATATATTCGGCCAGACCCGTCTATCTAACAGTCCCTAACAATGGGAAAACAATGACGAGGCTCATTCTACTTCGATGATAGTTCAGTGGACTTAGCTTCAAAAGAAACTGTTCGGTATTCCATATGTATTATTCAATTTCTTATGGGTCCCCAAATTCCTCAAGTCTTTTACATTCCAATTTTCAAATCAATATTAGTTGAATAATAAGATACATACATGATATATAATTGCAACATATAATTGGACCAATTTTTGTTTGCGATATATTTTTTAAATGCATTAATATTTAAATAATATATTTGCAAATGGTCATTCATCTTTAAGGCATATTTCCTCTCCTCTAGGAGAGGTGATTTTCAAGTTCTTATAATTCCCTAACCAGAATATCCGAGTCAATTAGCTAACGATTGATATGGACGCTTCTCACTGCCTGCTCAAACAGATCCAAGTTACAGCGTAACAAAACTCTCCAGAATTCGCAGTGGATTCGGTTAACCCGAACGCTGGATCAGGAGACCGATGGCACACGAACAGGCAAAACGGTTCAGCCGGATACCTTGGTTGGAAAGGGGGTGGGAGTAGGTGCTGTCGAGCAGCACGCTTTCAATAGAGGTAGATGCGAGAGGGCAAAGGAGTGTGACAGAGAAATTTGAAGGAGCGTACCAACCGAGGGCGATACCAGATCCAACCACGCGCAAAATGCTTTTTTGTGCGAAACCTCCCATATTCACTTGGGAGTAGTATTCGAAGCTTTGTGCAATTTATTTGAAACATCCCAAACCATGGCACAAAGTGGTAATTAAAAAATGGCCACGCCCATTGAATACGCCCATTGAATAAGTTCAATAGACACTTATTGGAAACGCCTACTAACCATGCTCATTACCTACCGTATCCACTCTTCCAGCTTTGAGACAACTCAACCGACAAACCGCGTCTATTAGTTAAAGCCCTCAGCAAGATTGATAAAAAATGTCATTTCTCTTAACTATATCTCTAGGAACGCCTACTTAAGCTGTTGATTGTATCCGCCCATATACACCAAGCCTATCAGTAACCACCCCCCATTCAGCACGCCCCTTGCAAACATCTATAGACACGCTCATTAAAACGCCCATTCACGCCGCCACCTGACACGTCCATTCCACTATATTTCCCCCGGACAATACACTAGTGAAGGTCAAATATTAATTTTTTTAAGTTCTTGTGATCAGTAGAAGAAGCATGAAAACCCCAATTGAAATTGTTCTAGACAAAATTTTTTATCGGCATTAGAAGAGTTAAAAATCGCTGAATTATATGATATACCCTCTAATACGTACCCTACACAATCTTCCCAACCCTTCACAGGTGCTTCAAAAATTTCCCGTAATTAAACTAACTATAGTCACCAGTGACGTCTTGGGTGTGGTGGGCCCACACTGATAGTAAATATCCACCTAGAAACACTACCCGAATCGAGTAGTGAGGCATTGAACTTTCGAGTTCGAACTGCTATCAATTTTTTTTTACAGTCACCAGTGACGGGTAAGTTACTTTTGAAATGATACTAGTTATCGCTATTATTACTATTTCAAAATGAAACTTCCTCTTATTTACTTTTGCAAGAAGGTAACTATCGTTACTTTTTTAGATAATTTTGTATTTCAGAAATATGTATACATATATATGAAAAATATATGGGTAATTGTCAAATTGAAGGCAAACTTGAAGTCCCAGTAATATAACATTAACTTAGAAACTCTTGCTGTTTTTTTTTAATTTAGTAAACACTTATTATCATTCTCTACAAAATGGTCACTTGTTTTTTTCATTTCTGTTCCTATTTATTTTAATTGAATATAAGAACATCCGAAACGTCATTACCCTACGGCGTCCCAACCTTACTTTGCACAAGGATAAACTGATTTTCTCCTTTTTCTAGACAGTAAACTGAAAAACGCTTAATGTATCAAGTTTGTAAAGTTCACATGAACATAAATTTAATGTATGTACATTTCAAGTCAAATAAATAATATTGCAAAAGCCTTAAAATCTGTCCCTCAATTTTTGCCATTCCAGTCGTCATTACCGTACGTCTTTTTTTCTAGTAAAATATTGTATTTACAGTTGAGTAATAAATACAGAAATATTAGGCGTATCGTTTAATACAAGATTTTATAAAATTGAGCTCAAAATATTAACTCTCTTCTTTGTGAATCCGATATTAAAACTGAAAAATGCATCTTGACAAGAAAAATGTCATTCCCGTACGTGGGTTAAAAACCATTTTCGGGGTAAAAAAAAATTATAAAAACCATTCTGTTACTTGCTTGGCGGTGTTTTCTTTCATAAGTAGGTGACTTTTTAATTAAAATTTGTTATTTTTTTTATAAACATCAAAAAAAGTTAAACTTTAACATTTCCCTCGCATCATTACCGTACGGTATAATAGATCAGCGTAGGACTGATTATATGCGCGTGCGCATGGATTCATTATAATTTCTTATTTTCACAACTGCCCCTTTTGGATTAAAAATTTTTATATGTGATAAGATCGATTTCCGTTATGAAATATTAAATTCGAAATAATAATATGATTATCACTGTAGGTGCTAAAATTTGCCTACAATTTGACAATTACCCATATACCAAGGGAAAGTCAGAGTAAGCCACGTGATATCGAACCGTTGAACACCATTATGATTATCAACTTTAGATCAAAATGATCCACATTTGCGGATCCAAAAACTAACTTTCACACAACTTTATTTATATCTGTCGAGTGACAGTTGTTGTACATACTTTTTATTGATTTTTTTTACGTTGGTCATGGCCGACATAATATTTCTAGAACAAGGAATGTTTTAGAAAATTTTGCGTTTTATTAAAATGATAGTCTTCACTCTTCAACTATAATAATAAAATTAGAAGTTAAAAAAAATTAACCAAAAAAAACGAATTTTCAACAAAATAGTCAAGCTTTCAACGTGAAACTCTGCTTTTTTTGTCCATATGATAGTTTATGTCGGCATAAAAAAATATCTAAATACATTTGATTTATTAAAAAAGCATTCAATCATAATTATTTACAGTGTTTCTAGCCGTAAGGATGTTTAAAAACACCTAAACGGTGAGTTGATCATGATCATTCCGATTTCGTAACAGACCCATATTTAAGACAGCGTAGTAACAAAAGTAACATTAATTTTAAACTTTTGCCTCGTCAAATCGCTTGATTCATTGTTCAATTTAAGATTCTAATAGTGTGTTGCCGAGAAAAAAACTTTTTCCCAGCCAAAATAGGGGTGACCTATTCGCCCCTATTCTGCAATCTAATCTAATATTTAACAAAATAGTTGAATTTTTATCTAGAAAAGATTAATTGCCAAACCAAACAATTTGAACTATCAACCAGATAAAATAAATCTTCAACCAAAAATGGAATAATTGAATTTTTAATTTAAAAAATTAATTTTCAACCAAAAAAAGAAAACTGTAGATCTTCAACGACAAAAAATAAACTTTTAACAGAGGAGATCAACTTTCAACCAAGTTGTTGAATTTTTAACCAATTTTTTAACAAAGGGTGGAATAGTTCAATTTTCAGTTAGGAAATTAATGCTTAACCAAAAAAGAAACTAAATTTCAACAAAATAGTTGAATTTTCAACCAAAAAGATTAAATTTCTACCAACAAAGGAAAATGTTCAACAAAATATATGGATTTTCAACTAAAAAAGAGAAATGTTTTAACTAACTAGTTGCATTTTCAACAAACAAATATAAATTTCAAACCAAACATTGCATTTTTAAATTTCCAGTTTAAAAGATTAATTTTCAGCAACAAAAAAAGCACAAATTTTCAACAAAATAGTTGAATTTGCAACAACAACATGAAAATCATTTTTATCAAAGAAGTTCAACTTCCAACCAAGTAGCTGTTTTTTCAATGAAATAGTTGAATTTGTAACTAAAAGGAAAAAATGTGAAACCAAGTAGTTGGAGATTCAACTGAGAAAATTAATGTTAATATATACAAAAAGATACATTTTCAATTAAAAAAATAACAGTTGATATTTCAATCAAAAAAGATTTTAATTTCAAATAAAAAATAGTTGATTTTACCAAAAAATATGTATTTCCAACATAGAAAAAAACAGATGTATTTTGAACCAAACAGTTGCATTTCGACTGTAAAATGATAAAATTTCTACCAAAAGAGATACATTTCCAAACCAAAAGAACGAATTTTCAACAAATGAATTGAATTTTCAACCAAGGAAGATTCTTCAGTGAAGAGAAAAAATGTCAACCAAATTCTTACATCTTCAAGCCAAGAAGGCGAATATTCTACAAAACAGTTGAATTTTCAATCCACAAATTTGAATTGAAATAGTTTAATTTTCAGTTCAAAAACTTAATTTTCTGCCACAAAAAACGAATATTCAGCTCTATAAATTAATTTTTTTCTTTCTGCAAGTGTTTATATAGATTTTAGAAAACTTGGAACTCTAGGGGGGAAGAAAATTCCAGCCTTGAAACATTGGAGAACTAGCCACCACAATTTGAATAAAGAAAATGAAAAAATAGTTGCAAAAGCAATAAAATTTAGGCCGAGTCCAAACATCCGCACACTCCGTACATATATGTATGTTTATTACGCGGTCGAGTCTAAACGGACGGATCCTTGAAGGAGAAGGGAGAGCTGGAAAAAGGGAAGGGGGCGTTGCTTGTGTCCAGATGTATAGACATTACCTAAAACTTATTGATTGTCGTAAAAAAAGACTTTTGAACTATATTTCAAAAGTAACTACAAGAGTAACAACTTTAATAGTTACAGTTACAAAAAAAGAATGTTATCAGTTACCAAATTGTTACATATTTACAAAAGTTACTTCCTTACCACTATATTTACCAGAATAAGTAACTAGTTCCAGTACCTAGTTGAAAGAAACCTGTTACTTCCCGTGATTGCTACTCACAACATTGAATAAATTCTAACGATTACCACGTCATCTACCAACTACCCTTTGAAAATGCACCTATTTACAACGTGTGTTAAATTCTAGAATGAGGTCCTTTTAAGCAAGAGACACATTGATTGCTTGGCGCGTGGGGCTACTAATAAGTGTATTTATTACGAGATATCTTAAAAGCACTAGCCACGCCTCTTATGAACAATCCCAAGGAACACCCCATATAAAAATCCGCAGACACGCCCTTTTCTCTCCCATATATATGCTTCCCTTATTTATGCCTATGTGCCACTTTTTTCAGAACTTAACACCACATTCTTAAGACCTCAACAACAAATTCCATGTATCTACTATTTGTTATCTCTTTTTTCTAGAATATGTTGCTAGTGGTTTTGGTGAGGGATCTGATAAATTTGTGTGTCTGCGTAGCAAATCTAGCTGTCTTCTCCTGGAAGGTATGGCTAGTCGACGTGATTATGAGCTTGAATAATTGGTGTATTGTAAGGCGTACAAATAAGGCGTTACTTAGATTATGTATTGGATCATACCAATCCCTAAACACACCTCTTAGATATATTATAAGGGGCGTGGTGAATGGGCGTGTCTATGTGACATTTATATTCCTTTTTGTGTGTTTTTATCCAGGGCCTGATATACGGAACGTAATTGAGTATTCTGATCCGGAGGAATTTTCAAGAGTCATTTCTGGACGTTCATATCGACGTTCTGCACATTGCTGAAACTTGTTCCTACGCAAATTCAAGGGAATTCAAAATGGAATTCCTACTTTCCAAGGGACTTCTCAATAGGCGTGTCTAACAGCCTTTACGTGTGGCATGAGTAAAGGGTGTAAGTAGATATTTCCGGGTGTTTATCTTGGCATTACTGGTGGGTGTGTTAACCATGAGTCATTCCTATGAGATATACTCGTAGATAAGGGTGTGTGAAAAGAATGTGGAAAATGGGCGTGCCTCGGAGGCGTTTCTTGAAGGTATGGACAAAAAGGTGGGCGTATTTTAGCATGAAGAATAGGTATGTGAGAGGGTTGAAATGTCACTAAAAGTGTGTATATGGGTTATTCTACTGAACTTTTTTTCTACTGAATCAATTTTGATCAAAATAGACGAATTAATTCAGACGAACTTTAAAAGTGAGAAAGAAATTTGCGCAAAATCAGTTCGCAAAAATATTGATTTAAGATTCATTTTAGTGTTAGTTTTTCACCTCATCAAGCTGTAACTTTTTTTTCTATTTAACCGATTTTTACAAAAATTTATATGCGGGATGTGTTTAGAATTAAATATTTGAATATTCATAACGCATGAAGTCTTGGAACTTGTATAGAGTAATGTGAAGGTGAATGTTCATGAGAGCATTTTTTATTTACTTTTTTATATTCAAGTCATTTATTTAACATAAATATATGCATGATAATGATTAGTTATGAGAATTATTTCTTACTAGATTGAAACAAAATATTTATCCATATTATGGTTGAATAATATACTGTAATTCAACCAAATAAAATCTTCGGAGCTGACCAAGTGCATACGTTTCCTAATATGATGAAACGGCATTTTTACTAGCGACAATATAATGATTTCAATTATAAGTTATAAAAAATTTTTTCACATATAAACTGATATATGTGAATAATAAATACAGAGGTCTAAACTTCAATGCCAAATAAGCTGTATTTACATACTTTGGAGCACGTTAAGATCAGATAATGTAATGTTTTTTTATTTTGAGGAAAACCTGAAGACAGAGTGCTAACGCTTTTATTTTTAGGAAGGTTTGTGCTGGAAACTGGCAACTGGTTACAAAATTTGTTCTGTTTTTAGTTATGGGCACAATTACCAATATGAACATTTTTAAAAATTGGAAATGAATAGTGTCGAAATAAATAACCGGGACGTCGAAAAGGTCCCTGTGAGTACAATGACCATTACGGGAAACGTTTATTATTGAGAGTTCGAAGAGATTCTATAAGGATTCCTATAGCAGAAAATTTGATTGTAAAAATTATTATTATATAAGTGTTATGTAATTATTCCGAACATTAAAGGACGAGATTCTCAACAGCCAAAAAAGACGTTATTAGCAATTACAAAATTTTAATTCTTTAAAAAATGTATGAATATAGTATTCTTACAATTAATTTCTTTTTGATTAATTGATGATAGTATGGAAGACAACAGTCATTTCTCAAATCATACGATTTGAAAAAGCTGATAAGTGAATAGATGTTTTATCATTAAAAAGAAATGTAACGTAATAATAAAAATACGCAAATGAAAAAGTTGTCAGAATGATCCAATATGGTTCTTTATATTGGAAAATTAAAAATTGGAAAAATTAAATGTAATTGATAATTGTTTGCTTGATATGACTTTGGATCACAAATAATACTTTAAATGTAACCGGTTTTGGGCACATTTTTTTCACTCAAAGCGTCTGTTTGACTTGAAAATTGTCAGATATCATCATTTATGCCGACATAACATATTCCATTAACGCTTTAACATATTTTAGTTATTATATTAGTTTACGTATTTCAGCCATGAAAACCCCGAAGAAGTCAACTACCGAAGTTCAATACCTTTTTTCATATTTTTGCCACTAAAGGCCTTTAAAATTAATAAACCTTGAAATTCTTCAGCATATTAGGTGCGTTTTACTTTAACTATCTCTATTTTCACCGAATTTTCGAAGGATGCCAACAACCGGTTACGATTTTTTTTTGCCAAAAATGACGATTTCACAACATTGGTCGTAAAATTTTTCTAGTTGACGGAATCAATTTACTCACTTTAGCAAAAAGTTAGCTAAGGCCTCTAGCTTTCCAATGAGACCGATATCCCCGCATAATATGGTCTCAAATGAAAACTTTGGATGAAAAACAAAACTGTGCCCACAACTGGAGACTCTCCCCTATATATTCTATGGTACTACAAAATTCAATTATGGAGATCGGGCAGGTCATCCCAGCTATTGAAGAGTTAATTTCACAGTGAACGAATTTATCTGTAACAGTTTTTAAAAATGGCATCTTGAAAAAACAATGAAATTTCACGATATAGTTATGTCACATGCAAAATCTACATGACTCCACACTGTTAGAAATATCTGGTTGAATTTTCAACCACATGTGGTTGAAGTTTTATACAATTACCGTTGTTGAAATTTCAACCAGGCAGTGGTTGAAATTTCAACCACCCAGTTGAAATTTCAACAACATGTAATTGAAATTCCAGTAACGAGAAAAAAATTTTATTCGGTACAGATAATGAATTTCAAAGCAATTTTAATTTTTCAAAAATCTGGCATGAAACCCATAAAGATTCGTGGAAAATACTTTGCTTTGAGATTCATTAACTGTACCGAAAGAATTCTGATAAGGAATCAGTGAGTTATTTCGTACGTTTGTGTCGTGTGATTCATGAGATTAACAAAATGCATGTAATATTTAGGAAAATAAGCAGCTTTAAAGAAGAAAAAAAAGGTACGTTGTAATCTCGGTTGGAATTATATTATCGTAATGAGTTGCGCGCCCAATTAGACAAAGTTTTCAACACTCGTTTTTGTGAACATAACCTAAAAAAACATACAGCAGTTAGCACTGATACTGTGAATGAAATGCTCCCATTATGATAATATTATTCCAGCTTACCTTTTGTTTTTCTTCTCTAAAGCTGCTTCTTTTCCTAAATATTATGTCCTTTATTAATATTATTGATCTTACGACACAAACGTACGAATAACTCCTCGTGGGACTCTTTCTCTTTGGGGTCTGGCCTCGCGAGAAGTATGAGGGGGCATTGTGTAGTTGAATTTTCAACTACATTTGAATGAATTTTATTTCAACTCCGTGGATGAACGAGATTTCAACCACAGAGGTGGTTGAAAAGTGGTTGAATTTTCAACATATTTCTAACAGCACAGCATAAGCATTCAACAACGATGGAAAGCGATTAATGACTCTATCAAGGTCATTTTTGGTTTCTGCAGGAACCAAAAATGACCTTGATAGCTCGACTAGCTCCACTACATCCATTAAAAGTAAATCGGTGGCAAACAGCTAAATCGCTTTCGATGGCAAACGCAACCACCGTCCATATCGACATAATTTGACCTCTGAATTAAAAATAAAGTCATTTTCGTAACATGTGCACGAAATGTTCAACTTTCGACGCATCTACAGCAGAGCGGGACAACGAGACGTATACTTTTGAAATAAAAGAAAAAAACAGTAATCTGATAAAGTAACCATTACGGTGGAGTTAAAAAAATGTGCATGAAGATGAAATTCTATAAGGGGTTGTACATACTTTACGTTAAGTTAATATAAACTTACGGAGTGTCTCGTCGTCCCGAAATTTCGGATGACTAGTCCAATATAATAATAATAACATTAATAATAATAATATAATATAGAATAATATACAGCGTGGGGAGTAGGTCAACGACTTTCCTGTGCTATCTCACACAGGGGGGGGGGGGGCCGGGGTCAAAATCATTTTTAAATCAGATATTCTCAAGTCTGCGAATCACTACAAAACAAAAATTAAACATTTTCATTATAAACAGCTATTCGTCAGCGCAATCCAGTAGTTATAACTATATTAGGTAGATGATTGTAACAGTATGGTCGCAAGTCACATTTAGGGCAAATCAGATATGCGGTGATTCATATTTGCTGCAACTCTCATTTCGGAAAATTGGAAGTCTACAAAGAATTGGCAAAAATGCAGTAAGTCATATAAGAAACGAATAGGTTTCGATCAAGGCCGTAGCCCGAAAAATTTTGCGGGGGGGGGATACGCAGCACGAAAAAATTGCAGGGGCGGGGCAGCAGCAGAAAAAATGGGGTGGGGTATATGCAGCCCCATAGCGGAGAGTATATGTATATTATGTACATATTGCAAGCATTTCGGGGGGGGGGGGGGGCCCCCCCGCCTACGGCCTTGTATTTGGTTGAAAATTCATTTATTTTGTAGAAAAATTGTATTCTCGGCTCGAAAAATCAACTATTTGGTGGAAGATTTAACTAGTAATTGAAAATTAGTTTCTCCGTTTGACAACTGTCTTTTTTTTGGTTAAAACCTCATTTTTTTACTGAAAATTCAACTATTCTATTTTTGGTTGAAAATTTATATTTTTTAGTTTTAACTTCAACTATTTGGTTGAAAATGTATGCATTTTGGTAGAAATTTCGCGTGTAACAATAATTGCGAAAGTAGGCAGATATGTCTCGTGTGAGGTTTGTAGCAGTTGGCAGTTGGCAGAAATGCCTATTTTCCGCCCTTTTTACACCTGATATACTATTATTACCTATGTTCATTTAGGGTGGCCGAAAAACAATTTCAGAATTAAATTTAAAAATATCAAATTTATCCCAACCAAAAAAGATTACTTTTCTACCATAAAAAAAAGAATTTTAAATCCAAAAAAACGAATATTTAACAAGACAGTTGAAATTCGAACAAAAAAGATTGAATTTACCAAAAAAGTTAGACCTGAAAGAAAATAATTAAATTTTCATCTAAATAGTTGAATTTTTATCTGAATTGTTAAATTCTCAACCTACAAAGATAAATTTTCAACCACATGGTAGAATTTTCAAATAAAAAAGATTGAATTTCTACCAAAAAGTAGCATTTTCAACCAAACAATTGACATTATTACACGACAGATGAATTTTCAACAAAAAACGATTAATTTTCCATTCCGAAAAGGGAGAATTTTCTGTTCTAACAGATAGATATTCAACAAAACAGTTGAATTTTCGATCAAAATAGATGAATTTTGAATAGAATACTTGAATTTTCAATGAAACAATTAAGTTTTCAATAACATAGTTGATTTTTTAAGCAAATACTTCAATTTTCTACAAAAAATGATGGATTTGGAACCAAATACTTGAGTTTTCAATGAGAAAAGATTTCAACAAAAAAGTTCATTGTCAATCAAAAAAGATGATTTGTCAACAGAAACGAAAGTATTTTCTTAACCAAACGGTTGCACATACAAACAAATATGAGTATTACAAGGATATAAATTCTCAAAGAAACATGTAATAGTTAATATTTCAGCAACAACAGAAAATACAAATTTCCCTCAAAATCGTACAATTTTCAACAAAATAGTTGCATTTTTAACAACAAAAAAATCTTCCAAACGAAATGAGTTTCATAACTGCGAAGACGAATTATCACCCAAAAAGATTAATTTTCTACCAAACAGATGAATTTTCAACAAAATACATAGGGGAGATCCTACAGTAGATAATCCTTAATTATGAGCACAAATATAAGTAAAATAATCCATTATAATTTTGATATATTAATACGTATCGTGTCTTAACTATTATTTAAATTAATTATTTGACATCCATTAGTATTTTAATTAATGATCATCTACTGTAGGGTCATTATCTGCTGTGTAATGGTCTCCCCTGAATTTCCAAAGAAATATTTGAATTCTCAACAACAAAATTCATTCTTAACCAAAAAATTGCATTCTTATCGAGAAAAGAGGAAGTCGCAAGCGAAGAAGATTAGTTTTCTACCAAAAATACGATTTTTCAACCAAAGAGTTAAATTTGCAACGAAAGGTATGAATGTTCAACCAATAAGAATACATTTTTAACAAGGTAGTTTAACAAAACAATTTACAACAAAATAGAGTAACTATGAACCAGAGAGATGAATGTTCATCTATCCTAAGCCAAAAAAGATTGATTTTGCACTAAACAGATGCATTTTTAGCCAAAACGGAATAAATATTCTACTAAAGTAGATGAATGTTTTTAAAAATAAAGACGAATTTTCCAAAAATATTCGCATTTCCAACCCTAAAATTATTATTAATGCGGCCACTACGTAGAAATGTTTTAAGGAATAAATTACACTTCATAACTTTCAATTTGGCGCCTCAATCCCTTTGAATTGTGCCAAGGAAAATGCCTCGAAAAATACAAAATAGCAGTTTCATGTAAAATTCATGATAGAGATGGGATTTTAAGTAACTATCTGGACAAGAACTTGTGGTATTCAATAAGTGACACGTTTGCAAGTATTTTAAAAAACTAATCTCAAATTGGTTGAACAATTATTATTATTTTTGAGTATTTGAGCATTTTTCAATTTTTTAATGAATGTATATTTGTTTCAATTTTCATTTTAATTCCAAATCAAGAAAATTTTGTATTTGCTGGAATTAATGGGACACTTGATGAATTTAAGAAATATGTTTTTGTTACAGATATCCGATTGTTCAAACAATCTTCATCTGTTTTATTGTTTTCTCTCATTCAATGCAAAAAATTCTTGCTGGAAAATTTTGAAAAGACCCGTCTCTAGCATAAATTTTGAATGAAACTTTCATTTCGCATTTTCGGGGAATTTTCTGGGTACAATAGGAAGTGGTGGGAGCATAAAATCCGAACGTCATGGTTTGATAGCGCTAGCGATTCCTTAAACATTTTTTGAGAAGTGATACATTTATTGCTCTTGGATAGCTGAGCAGCCCCAGTCATGGGACAGAACAGATCTTCCAGGCTAGACAGTCTAAATAAATCCATGTCTTGGCCTGACCTGACATCCGACTGCCATTTAAAGTAGCCCGGCTATTGGATCGGTCAGTTGAAAAATCATCACCATTGGTTTTTTTTCGACAGAGAAATATATCCTCTTTTACACAACGCCTTTCTAAGGAGCCCTTTCCAGGTTGAGATTTGAATCATCATTGCTTAAAATTCGTGTGAATTCGTGTGAAAAAATATGGAATCTTATCATGCAGAGGCCTTTCGCGGGCACAAAAAGTTGTTAATGTTGGCTGTAAAGCACGTTGAATATTGTGAGGAAAACCGTTCTGGAGACAGAAAATATAATGTGAAATTTGAATTACTGCTCATTTGTACTTCCTTCCAGGGTATTTAAGGCTAATTTTAGCAAAACATACCGTGCTGAAATATAACGCGAACCGTGTAGCGTTAACTAAGATTGGTAGCACAGTTTCTGCTGGGACCGGGAAGCGCGCAAAATTTCAAATAATGACTTTGTTGCCGGTTTGTTGCAGGTTATGTTCAGATTCTCGACATGTGGTTTCGCTGCCTGATTCATTAATAGATAAGCTGGCCAAATTTTGGATTCAATTACAAATTTCAGAAAATATAATGGACATAGCTTTGAGTAGCCTCTGCAGTAGCCGGACTACTTTAATTTTTCTACACTGGTTCAGGTACATCATAAATAATATGTGACGTGCGCCGAAGAAAGGGGGCTTACTCTAACAAAGTCGCAATCGAGGTTTTTACACCTTTCGATAGTTTTTGAGTTTCTCTTTTTAATGAAACCATCGAAAAAAATTTTCGAGCGTTATTATTTCTAATAATTGAGTTTTTATGTACCCGAGAAATCAGGCTTTCGCGCGAGATGCCGTGAAACACCTCCCACCACTCACCACTCGCCACTACGTCTCCGCGTCTCATCTATACCCATTCGTGAGCTACGTCTACGACCTATCTCTTTCCTCGTGAGAATGTAGTGGTGAGTGGAGAGGGAAGATTTCGTGAGTCTCCCCTCTCTCCGGTACACGTCACATATGATTTTAAAAAGCAGATAAGTGACAACATGTCTTATCATTGAAAAGGAATGGAAGTGAATAATAAAATAAGTAGTCAGAATTAGTCAATATTTTTATTTAATGAACAGTTAGAATATATTGAAAACATTTGCTTGCTTGGTTCGACTTCGGATCACTAATGATACATTAAGATTTGGTGCACATATCAAGGAGTTGAATATTATTCCTTATCACTTTGTGCTTCAATTCTTTTTGCAGCGAAATAATTCCTTAAAGCCCTCTCTATATTGAGTACTCATTATGTTGTAAATGACCGGATTGATAATGGTTGAACTAAGGTACAGCAAATTGAGGATCAATCTGGTATAACTATCTTGGTAGATAGTTGTCAACCATGTGATGTCGCTATAATACAATATAGCAAGTTCTGCGATCTGAACAGGCATCCAAGTCAATAACGTCAGTGTTACTACAGCAACTATATCATAAATATAAAAAAAATTTAAATATGAAAAACTCAGTGCACAAAGGCACTTCTGATCAATAAGTTTATTAGCAGATATTACAAAAATGAGAAAGCTCATTTTCCTTTTAGGCTTAAAATGTCTACATTGTTAGAAATGTTCGTAATATTCTGCTACATTTAGGTGACTAAAGTATGAGGGCCATTTCAAAAGAAATGCACAACAATTTTTTTCAAGCACTCACAAAACCAATCAAGTCACCTCCTTTGTTTAACTGTCGTATGTGTTGAATAACGACTACAGTAAGCTTCTCCAGAAACGGAAATTTCTGTCCATGCATAGGTTCCATCACGCAACAAGGATCCTTTGTCTTTCGCCAGAAATCTTTGTTTCAGCGATGTAGCAATGTCCACACGAGTCCGTTATTGTTCCGCAGTCAAGTCATAAGAAACCCACCTTGCTGACATTTTTCTTTTCCATAAATTTTTCGTCAAAATACGGAATACCGATGCTGCTGAAATTCCTGTAGCATTGGAAATCTCCTCACACGTGGCTCTGCTTATACGTCCTTCGCGAAAACGCAAATCCCAACGTGAAACTGTACCCTGTTCAACTGCTTCATCAACACAAACCTGAACATAAACCTCACGCAAAGCACTATGAATATCTGTTCGGTTTTTGCGACGCAAAGTTTTGATTTTGACATACGAACATTGATCCTCGCGCGTCACAGTAACCGAGGTGCCCGCATAAGCCATCTTTCACGCCCGTTATTTCAAAAAACTAAACACGATCAAATGAATCAAAGTACTAGTTTCTTTTGAAATGACCCTCGTATTTATATAGTGTTATTATTATTATTATATTATAGTATCACTCACTAGCTGACATTCTGACTTCACACATCATTCTATTTGACTGTCTACATCTCTCAGTAATTTGAGCATTTCCAACAGAAGAAGGATTTGAAGAATTTTGCAATCTGTTACGAATCTTTATCAATATTATAATGTTGACAAGGATAATTGTAATCAATGGAACAAAGAACAGCGCTATAAATTCTGTGGAACTACAAAATGCAATCATCGACTTCGGGCAGGCCATCCTGGTAATGGTACACGTATCTTCGACAATTGCACAGCTCACATACTCGAATGCATCTGAAACAGTTCAAAAAAATTACATCTTGAGAATAAGTGTAAAATTTCGCGTTATAGTTATGCAAAATGCAAGGTCTACCTCCCGTATCAATTTGACTATTCAGCAACGATGGATAATAATAAATGGCATTTAATGCCCAGGAACCAAAGATGACCTTGATAGCTCGACTAGTTCCACTTGATCCATTGAAAGTAAGTGGGCGGGAAATGGCTAAACAGCGTTCGATGGCAATTGCAACCACCGTCCATAGCGACATCATTTCACCTCTGAAGTAAAAATAATAGTATATTACATAGCAAGGAGGAGAGCACCGCTCTCGGCAATTGAATAAAAATTTCCAAATTTGTGTTAACTTTTCGAATTTCAATTCGTATTGTATTACTTGAAAACCTACCTCCTACTGACATCCGTGGAAATATACTAATAAAATAGAATTTCCAAAACTAAGGCTGTTTTTCTTAATTTTTTAATTTTGAAACAAAATTCGTATTTTGAGACTCGAAAACCTCTCATTTTTGACATTCAGAGAAATCTTCTACACGGAGAGAAAAATGTAGGCATTAGCGCGTGAACATTTGTCACGCATTAATTCTAAAAGTGCGGGCGAAATTTCCAAGAGCTTCCGCGGATTTTGTCGGTGAGTCTTCTTGCGATTTGCCTTTAGGCCACGCCTTCTGCGAACATTTAGTGGTGCGAACGTGTCAACAGGCGGAAGGCGTGGTCTAAAGAAAAATCGCAAGGAGACTCACCGAGAAAGTCCGTGGAGGCTCTTGGAAATAAAA
>CAKNXH010060369.1:0-10857 GCA_932178445.1 Andricus quercusramuli
CTGCAAATTGAAATATTATATTTCTGGCTTGTGAATTGATCTTTTTTTAGTTTACAATTGAAATATTTTATTGAGAATTCACTTCTTTTGTTGAAAATTAATTGTCTTGACTGAAGATTTAATTCTTCTATTTTTGGTTAAAAAATATATATATTTTGTTGAAAATTCGTTCCTTTTTTTTATATTTCTGACATTCTAACTACTTTAGTTTTGTTGGAAAATTGATTTTTTTTTTTTAGATGGAAATTCATGTTCTTTGTAGAAAATAAACAAAATTTATTTTGCATCAACATTATTCTAAAAGAATTTAGAAATTGGGATACTGTAGCAACCCTGAAATAATGTTTTCGATTACTTTGACTTTTTTATCATTTAAATTTAGCGCCCTTTCCAATTTGAAGGGATGCATTTTTTCGCGCGAAATTTAAACGATGTAAACCTAAGCGCTACTCAGGTGGAAAAAATGTGGTAAATGAAAAAGAATTTGTGGTAAATGAAATACAATTTAATATTTTATGGAACCTTTATTTAGCAATTTTAAGTTGTGTGTGTGAATATATCCTATAATGCTAAAAGATGGGTCAGATTGCTCGTGGTTTTCTTGTTTCCTGTAAATATACAAGTATCTCTAATCTCTGCTTTTGGAAATTGCGAGACAAATGGAACGTCTCTTCTTGATAAGACACAAACGACATATCCATAAATGATTTTCCTACCTACTTACACATCTGACCAGCTACAATATATTTATTTATATGTCTTATTTTTGTTATTTTCTAAAAATTTTCATTTTTTTTGTTATATTTTCTTATTTTACCGGTGTCTGTTATTAAGTTAACGCTAAAGAGCGCATTTATTAACAAGAAGCCTCGCATGTCAATAGATTGGGAATTACCAAAGAATCGGCTAACCAACTCGTAAATTACAAACTAATATGTATATAATTTTAATTAAACAAATAATGATACCTAGCAGCAACAATGACAATATTTCATAACGAAGCCTCTCACACGCTATTCCGATATATCATATCTAATATAATATAATATGAATAGAAACTCGTGGATATGATCGACGTGCGTCGAATGTTATGACCTTCGAAAATCTTGATAGTAAAAATAAAATATTTTTCCGCTAAAGTCGCCTTACAAACTAAGCGAATACTTAAAGTAATACTAAATATACTGTCGGCCAAACACGTTTGACACTGGCGAGACATAAATGAAAAACAATTTTGTATAAAAGTGGATTTAACGCCGAAAAATTGGACAAATCGCGACAATATTAAACAACACTATTGAAAAATAGACTGGAATATATTTACTTTCAATCTGTTGGTCGTGGTTAAAAAATATTGATCGCCTGGCAAACACGTTCGACCTAAGCATACAGCACTTATCAGCTAAATTAATAACTAGAGAAAATAATAAAACTTGGAGTAAAATATATATAACGTGGTGAAAACCCAATCTGCCACAATTAACACACAGAGATTTGTCGATAATAAACTTTCTCGACGATTCAATAATCCAACGTCATAGCCTGGATGTTGAGAGGCGACAGTGGGATCACCGAAACATCTCCGAAATACGTGGGAAGCTTCGTGAGCATTATTACACGATGTAGAGTAATTTGAACATTGTGTTTCAAGAGAATGAATGCCTATATCCGCCGAAAGCCCGATAGTACATGTTCTACAGATCTGCGACTAAGTACTTGACCCTCTGCTACTTTTTGCTGACTTCTCTGAAATTTAACGCCGATTTTGCCGATTTTTAAATACGATTCATCTGATCCTAATTTTCCTTTCCTGGTGATATAACAAAAAAAAACCGTTTTGTGTGGTGCGCACACATCAAAAATCGCGAATGAAGAGTCCGCAGGTTGCTTCTTCTGGTGCTAAAAACTGTGAAAATGATACCTGAAATGATAAAAAAGCAAATAAAAGCATGGGTAAATAATAAGCAGAATTTCAAATAAAAAAAAAATAAAACATAATGTTATAAATAACCTTGTTAAAAACAGTTTTTTGTACATTAACAGGATGGCACGTTTAAATCAAGGGAAAAAATTCCGGTCATTTTTGCGGTTTGCAAAAAATTTTCACGATCATTGAATCACTGAAAAAATATCAAATCAAGCTATAATTTTTAATGCTCTAAATTGAAGAGTGCATCAATACATTTTCAAGATTAATAACAATTTAAACCATTTTCAGATTATACATTTTTTAACAACTGACTATTTTTCAAATCAGAAGTGAAATTTTTATAATTTTAAATCATTTCAAATTAATAATTGCTCAACTGTTATTTATACATCAAAATTTGCTTTGAAATAAATTTTAAATATTCTCTTAAAATTAATTTTTTCAAAATAAAAATCATTAAAATTTTTCTCAGGAACCATAAGAATTTTTTCCGAAATCTACATTTTGTTCTAAATTTTTTTTCAATCTTTTCAAAATTTAAATTATTTTTTTAAACTTCTAAATATCTCTTAAACTTACTCGATTTTTTTCTAAATTAATTCAGTTTCGAATTGTTTCGTTTTTAATATTTGATTTATAGTTGCCGATTTTGTATGAAAAATCAAATATTGTTACTTTAAAATTGAAAATGTTGATTTAGCTCACGGCCTCAAATATTAAACTATTTTAGAATTAGGCATACAAATATAATTTTTAATTAAAATTACAGAACTTTTAAAAACGATAAATATATTATCAATAAGTATCATATTTTGTAGTAACAAGTGACATTCAAAACGATTGGAACTATCTTTTACTAAAAAAATGTAAACCTTTAAAGTTTAATTATTCTCAATTCTAAACACTGTTCATCTGAATAATTTTAAATTAAATGCCGTTTCAAAATTTTTAACTTTTATAAATTGAACAGATCAAAGATTTCTGGGTAAAAAATATAAATCCAAGCTATAGTTTTCAATGCTCTAAATTAAAGAATGGATCAATAAATTATCAAAATTATATCATTTAAAATATTTTTAAGATTATATTTTTTGAATTGAACATTTTTAAAATTAAAAGTTCAATTATTTTGACTTTACGTCGTTTCAAATTAATAATGGTTCAGTTGGCACTTATACGTCAAAATTGGTTCAAATAAAAAAAAATCTCTGAAAATTATTTTCTCAAAACGAAAAATCAATAAAAAAATGTTCCAGTAATCTTTACAAAAAATTATTCTCTTGAAACCTTTCAAAAGCCTCAACATTTTCACTTCGAAATATTTCGAAATCTACATTTGATTTTGAATTTTTTACATCTTAAATTTTCAATGATTTTAAAATACTAAAAACATTTTTAAAAATTGCCTTAAAATCTTCCAGATTCTTTCCTCACAATTTTGGAAATCTTTTCAAACATTCTCTAAAAATTAATGTTTAAAAATAAAAAATAGTTGCCATTTTTTTCAGGAAAGATACAAAAAATATATTATCTTGAAACTTTTCAAAAGCTTTATTTCTAAATCTTGCGAAATCTACGTTTGGTTTAAAAGCTTTTTAAATAGTACTCTCATTAGTTGAAATTTCATCTTATGGTTAAAAATTCATTTCTTTAGTTCAAAATTTAACTGTTTTGTTGGAAATTTATTATTTTTTTGGTTAAAAATTTATCTTTTTAGTTTGAAATTTATGTAATCGGTTGAAAATTAATTTGTTTAGTTAAAAATTAACTTTAATTATTCAATTTTGTGTGGCAAATTTACCTTTTTTAATAAAAATGTAATCTTTATCATTAGAAAATTATCTGTTCAGTAAAAAATTTAACTATTCTATTTTTTTGTTAAGAATTAATTTCTATCATTGAAAAGAAAAAACTATTTAGTTCAAAATTCGTTCTTTTGCGGATAGAAAATTCATCTTTTGGATTTTAGTTAATGTAGTTACAAAATCGACTATTTGGTCAACATTTCATATTTTTGGTTAGAAATACATCATTGCGATTAAAAATTAATTTATTTAGTTGAAAGTTCGTTTCCTTTTTATACTTTAAAATTAATTTTTTTTACTGAAGATATAACTATTTCATTCTCGCTTGAAAATGTATATTTTTAGTTGAAAATAAATAAATTTGGCTGAAAACACGTTGTTTTTTAAATTTACTTTTCTGCCTGCAAATTGAAATCTTCCAGATTCTTTCTTCACAATTTTGAAAATCTTTTCAAACATTCTCTAAAAATTAATGTTTAAAAATAAAAAATAGTTGTCATTTTTTTCAGGAAACATGAAAAAAATGTATTATCTTGAAACTTTTCAAAAGCTTTATTTCGAAATCTTGCGAAATCTACATTTGGTTTAAAATCTTTTTAAAAATTCTAAAATGTTTAATTATAAAAAAATTTCAATCTTTTAAAATGATTAGAATGTTTAAAATCCTGAAAAAAACTAAAAAGAATTGTCTGAAAGTCTTTCTGATTAGTTGTTGGCAATTTTGGGCATCTTTTTTAACATTCGCTTTAAATTAGTGTTTAAAAATTTTAAAAATTATAAAAATGTTTTCCAGGAAACTTTAAAAAAAATATCATCTTGAAACATTTCAAAATTCTTAAAAAGCTTCTTTTATTTTGATATCTTTCGAAATCTATAGTTGGTTAAAATCTCCAATTTTACATAATTTAAAAAATTTTCCAATCTTTTAAAATGATTAGAATGTTTCATAAAATTTATTAAAATCCTAGAAAAACTACAAAATTGTTTTAAAATCTTTCAAAATCATTTTTGAAAATTTTGGAAATCTTCTCCAACATTCTCTTCAAATTAATGCTTTAAAATAAAACAATTATTTAAAACGTTCTGAGGAATCTTTGAACAAAAAATGTATTATCTTGCCGAATTTTAAATATTGCGAGAAATGTGAACTTTTAAGGTTTAATTATTCTAAAAACTTTGAAAAATCTGTTCTTTCAAATTGGAAACCTTCAAAAAACCAGTGTCATTATATCTATCTCTCCCGGCTTTATCCCGGATTGGTGGCCACCCTGTTTTAATTTACACCTGGATCCAATCCAATCATTCAGAATGTCATGGAGAGATCCTTTTAAATTGAAAATGGACGTTTTCGCGGAGAGATGTTTTCAGCAAGGTATCAAGGATAATAATGGAGATGAGATGTTTTTTGGGTACCTATTGCGTTAAATTTGAGAGATGCGAGCCGTGATTAGAGAACTACTCAACGGCATAGAGCATGTAGAGGTTGCCAGCGTCACTGCCTGGTGGTACCAAGGCGTGATTTGGCGGCAGCACCGAGAAGCCCAAGAACATGAAGGTACGCACCAGCATGGCTAAACGATAATAACAAAGTGATTTAGAAGAGAGCGACGTATCGTCGCAGTGGCTTTCATCGAATTCGAAGAATGAAAATCGGCAAGTACCTCGATCTGAGCGATCTTTGCGCAGACAAACTACGATGTTGGTGCAGTGAAGAGTTTCTTCGGCATACTCCAGCAGCGAGACGAATCCCTCTTTCGAGCCCTCCGGTAGAAGACAGCTCGGCACGCGAATGTAAAGACATTTTCGCCAGATCAGCGTCTCCCATTCGACGGAAGTACTTTCTGTCAGCTGAAGAGCAAAGGTCAGGCGCAGCGACTCGTTGGCTTTTAAAGCTTTTAATAATTCATCCTCCTGGTGGGTAACGGTAAACATACAAATTTAATACAATTTTTACATTTCTGGATAATAATCAGGCCTCGGATTCACTTGCGAGATCAAAAATAGTGTAGATAGTGTCATGAATTTCAAAAAATAGGTTCAGATAGTCCGAAATTCAGACTGTCCAGCGATTCTTAGGAATGAAATTCAAGGTATTTTCCAGGTCAAGAAGTCAAGTTTTTCCAGGTCTCCTTTTTTTACATCAAATAATGAAATAACCATTTCTTATCCATGTAAAAAATTAGCCATTTCATTTTTTTATTAGTCAATAATAAGTCGTCTTTAAAAAACTTAAAATCTTTGTGAATTCGTTGAAATCTCTTGAAGTACACTAAATCGTTGTGAAATCTTTTGGAATTTTTTCAAATTTTTGAAATCTTTATAATTTTGTTAAAATTTAGTTTCGTTGTTGTTGGGAATTTACCCTTTTCAGTTTAAACTTCAAGCATTTGGTTGAAAATTCGTTGTTTTTATTTGTTAAAATTAATTTTAAACTGAATATTTGACTATCACATTTTTTTAAATATACATCTTTTTTGTTTGAAAATTAAATGATAGGTCGAAAGTGTATGTATTTTGTTGAAAATTCGTATGTTTTGATAAAATATTCTTTTAGTTTGAAAATGGTAAAAAAATTACCGATTTTATTGAAAATTGTTTTTTTGTTGTTGTAAAGAATTACTTTTTTAACTGATTATTATTCAGCTATTCCATTTTTATTGGAAATTTATCTTCTTTTAGTTGAAAATTGAACTATTATTTTTTATTGGCCAATAATAAGTCGTCTTTAAAAACCTTGAAATCTTTGCGAAATCTTGAAATTTCTGTGAAATCTTTTGGAATCTTTTGAAATTTTTGAAATCTTTGAAAACTTTAAAATCCTTGAAACCTTTGAAATTTTTATGAAATCTTTGTTTGTGAAATCTTTCATATTCGTTTGAAGTCATCGAAATCTTTAAAATCGTTTAAAATCATTGGAATGTTTTGAAACCTTTCGACTTCTTATATTATTTTGATATCTTTATGAAATTTGTATGAAATCTTTCTGAAATCTTTTGTATTCATTAAAAATCATAACAATATTTTCAATCTATGTAAAATCTTTTGAAATCTGAAAAATCTAGTTTACTGTAACCTTTAAATCCTTTGAAATCCTTTGAAAGTTTTAAAATCTTTGGAAATGTTCGCAATTTTTGTGAAATCTTTGAAATGTGGTGTATATGCCTTTTTTAAATCTTTGAAATCCTTGCAATCTTTATGAAATGTTCGAAATCTTTGGGAATTTGTTGTGAAATTTTTTTAATCTTTATCAAATCTTTTTAAATATTTGTGAAACTTTCTTACATCTTTGTTGGTGAAATCTTTTTTATTCGTTGAAATCAGTGAATTAATAGTGAAATCTTTTCAAATCTTCTAAAATGTTTTTAAACCTTTTGAAATCATTTCAAACCTTCGAAATATTTCAAATTAAAAACGAAAGTTTCAACTAATACTTTTTGTACTTTGTACGTTGAATGTCACAAAAAAATGTAACATTTTAATTAGTTTTAACCCAAACATAAGATTTTTTAACTAAAAAAATGAATCTTCAACTGAAATAGTTGATTTTTAAACCAGAAAGATGAACTTTCAACTAAAAAATGATGCATTTTTAAACAACAAGATTAATTTTCAAATAAAGAGGTTAATTTTCCACCAAAGAATGCAATGTTTTAACAAAATACATGAATTTTTAACGAAATAATTGACTGTTTAATTAAAGAAGACAAAGAAACGAAAAACATCCGAAGGAAAAAAAAGTTTTCAATCAATCAGCTCATTTTTCAATCACAGAAATGAATTTTTAATTAAAACGATGAATCTTCAGAAAAAACAAAATTTAACAAAAGAGTTTAACTTTCAGCCAAATAATTTTATTTACAACCTAAAAGATGAATATTTAATAAAAATGATATATTTTCAACTGGAATACTTGAATTGTTAACCGAAAAGAAGAATTTTTAAACAAGAAGATTAACTTTCAAATAAAAAGATAATTATTACAAAAAATATAAATTTTTTAACAAAATACATGAATTTTGAACTGGAATAATTGAATTTTATGCCAAAAAGATTAATTTTTAATCATAAAGATAAACTGTCTACAAAAATGACGAATTTTCCACAAAGTACATACATTTTCAAGCAAATAGTTTAATTTTTAAATGCAAAATATCAATTTTCAACCAAATAGTTGAATTTTTACAAAAAAAAAGATAAATTCATTTTTAACAAAGTAGTTACATATTCAACCAGAGAAGAATTTTAAATTAAAATTATGAATCTTCAACTTTTCTAAATTAACAAAAATTATTAAAATAATGAAAACTTGAATTTTAAAGTCTGTTCATTGCAATCTATAAAATAATTGATAAAGTCTATAAAACATGCCTAGAAATTTCTTTATTTATTGTGTTATAAGAAAAAGATAAATAAAAAACTTTTCAGTAGCAAGGGTTCTTCTGAAAGAGATGTTTCTTTTATAATAGACTAAAAGATTTAAATTACTTTTCGCATTTATATTAAAAAAAAATTAATTCAAGGATCTCATGAAAAATTCAAGGAGATTTCCAGGTTTTTAAGGTTCAACAAAAATTCAAGGAGAATCCAGGTTTTCAAGGTCGCTAGACACCCTGAAAATTAAAAAGCGTGCAATTACAGTGGACTCTTGCCTATTCCAAGGGACGCGGGAACGTAAACATTTGGATATTTCAAGGCTAGAGGGGCGCCCACCTCTACCGCGAGTAGTGGAGTGATTTTGTTGAGCGAAGTTCATTGGCTGCCCCGGCTTTGTATCGATGCGCACGCTGTAAGCATGTGTACATCCTTGCATTTGCGCATCATGCATGTCAGTGTTTTTCAAATATTTTTGTTGACGTACGAACCGGTCAAAAACATGGAGAACGATGGAAAAGGTTATTTAAAATCAATATAATAGAATCAAAAAACGACTCACATATTTCGCAGAATATTGAGTATTTTAGCATGACGTCATGGTCAGGATAGGACAGGTGGAAATGTCAGGAAGGTTAACATAATTGGTACAACTTTACGTGGGAATGCATACGCCTTTTTGAAATAAATATTCTGAACGTAAAAATAAGTTATAAAGGTCTGAATAGTTAGAATTTTCAAGTTTAACGAACTACAATCTACTATCTGAAATTTGAGGTCAGAGTACTCGATACTGATCAAATCGATCTATACACTAACCTCAAATTTTGGATATTTTATTTTATTTCGTGACACTGAAAGTTCGTCAATCGACAACAGAATGGAACATGACTGAGAAAATACATTCTACACTTGAGAAATATTACTATTCGTACATTTATCACTTACTTTTACGTTTAGAATATTTTCTCCAAAGAGTCGTATGCATTCCCATGACGTCATGGTAAAGTACTCAATTCAAACGAACTAGGGCTTTCCGCTCTTAGGGTGCCTTGGAATGAGCAATAGTTCTTTGTAACTTGATTTTTAAACAAAATTTCCAGTTTTCTAATCTAACATTTTAAAAGTGAGTCCATAAATTATTAATTTTTACCTATTCATTTATCGCAGGGCTTCACAAGTCTTCCCCCTTTTTCGAATTGAATGCGAACTGAATTAATGGAACCCAATGAGAAAATCTATTTTTAGATGAAAGTTCACTATCTTCCGTTGAAAAGTCTACTATTGAATTTCTGCTCAAGAATTCAAGTATTTTGTTAAAAACTTATATTTCTGGTTTGAAAATTCATCTCTTTGGTGAAAAATTCATTTCTTTGGTTGAAAATATTCAACTATTTGGTTGAAATTCGTGTCTTTTATGGCTGAAAATTTATTTTACTAACTGGAAATGCAGCTTTTTTTTAAAGAAAATTTACCTTCTTAGTTGAAAATCCGTGCGTTTGGTCACAAATTCACAACTATTCCATTTTTTGTGGAAAATTGATCTTTTTTGATAGAAACGTAATCTTTTTTGTTAAAAAATTACGTGTTTTGTAGAAAATTTAACTATTCTATTTTTTTAAGAATTCATTTCTTTGGTTGAAAAATAATTATTTAGTTGAAAATTCCACTATTTGGTCAAAAATTCAAATTTATGTTGAAAATTCATCATAATATGATTAAAAATTGATTTCTTTCGTTGAAAATTCGTTTCTTTTTAGTTGAAAATTATTTTTTTGAATTGAAGATGTAACTATTCCGCTTTGGCTTGAAAAATACATTTTTAGTTGGAAATTAATTAATTAAAAAAAAAAAAAAATTTGTTTTGTTTAAAATTTACTTTTCTAACTTGAAATTTAACTATTCTATTTTTGGGTTGTAAATTTATCTTGTTTTAGTTGAAAATTTATATATTTCATTGAAACTATATATTTTTTTGGTAGAAAATTTAATTAAAATTGAATTATTTTATTGAGATTTTTTTTTCTTGAAAAATGATTGTTTCAAGTGAGAATTTAATTTTTCTATTTTTTGTTGAAAAATAATTTTTTTTATAAAAAGAACTATTTTCTTGAAAATTCGTTTTTTTGGCTGAACATTTATTTTTCCAACATTTGAACTAACCTATTTTTGGTAGAAAATTAATCTTCTGAGTTGAAAATTCAACTATTTGGTTAAAAATTCATATTTTTGGATGAAAATTCATCATTTTAGTTAAAAATTCATTTGTTTGATTAATAAATGTATCTTTTAGACTTAAATAAACACTGAAATGTTTAAAATATATTTAGAAATAAATTTTTTTTGCATTAACATTATTAATCTTTTAAGTATATGTTTGGTTTTATACCTAGAAGAATTTAGAAATTGGAACATTGTAGCAACCTTGAGTAAAGGCAAGATGGAAAATTGATCTTTTTGATAGAAATGTAATCTTTTTTGTTGAAAAATTACGTGTTTTGTAGAAAATTTAACTATTCTATTTTTTTAAGAATTCATTTCTTTGATTGAAAAATAATTATTTAGTTGAAAATTCATCATAATGATTAAAAATTGATTTCTTTCATTGAAAATTCGTTTCTTTATAGTTGAAAATTAGTTTTTTGAATTGAAGATGTAACTATTCCGCTTTTGCTTGAAAAATATATTTTTAGTTGGAAATTAATAATTTAAAAAAAAATTATTTGTTTTGTTAAAAATTTACTTTTCTAA
>CAKNXH010060371.1:0-11302 GCA_932178445.1 Andricus quercusramuli
TTTGGCACGCGGGTATGGCTTTAAGGTTACGAACCAGCGATAATTTCACACCTCCGAGAGCACCTATCACAAGGACAATTACTCGTACCGAATATTTTGGGTACAGTCGACGCAGCTCTCTTTTAAGGTCTTGATATCTCTCCTCTTTTTCTTTCTCCTTTGCAGTGATGTTGTATTCGGATGGAGCCGAGAATTCGATCACGAATATAGTTCGTTTCTCGAAGTCTTGGAGAACAATGTCAGGCCTCGAGTGCGCAACGGAGACTGCTGCCCGAAAATCGTAGTTCCAGAAAATCTGGCACTTCTCGTTTCGGACAATTGACTCTATATCCCTTGGAGCGTTCGGCAGGGCAGGGTCGCGACCAACACCGTAAGAGCGACAAAGGTGGTAATAAAGTACTCTTAGGGCCGCATTATGTCTATAGATATACGTTGTTCCTGCGTGGGTCGGACACCCCGATAGTATATGTTCTAGGTACTCAGCTTGTGCATGACACGCTCTGCACCTATCACTGGGAACTTCTTGACATAAAATGCGGGCGCGGTATGCTAAGGTGGAGATTACACCGTCCTGGCATGCGAAAATAAAGCCCTCTGTACCTGAATTGAGCCCTGATGATTTGAGGAAAGCAAAAGTTTGCTCCTTCGACAAGGACTGTTTTTCTACATTTCTGTGAAAGTTTCCGTGCATTTGCTTGTCGAGTAGCTCTTGGTGAAATTTTCCAACCTCTGCTTTCTTTACTTCGGCTTTTAGACGTGAAGCATCTAGATGGAGTAATGCACTTTCCTCACTTCTGATGTTAAAATTCAGGCCAAGGGTCTCGGCAGCTTGCTCCGCGGCTTTGTAAAGGAACGCCCCTTCGCCAATCATCTCGTGGTTTCTGACCATCTTTAGGAGAGGATCTTTGCCGTTCGCAACGATGTAAGCTGTACTCAAAACAATTCGGTTATGAAGACACTGGAGATTCAGAAGTCCGCGTCCGCCTTGCTGGCGTGAAATGTATAATCGCGGAACTGACGAATTGATATGCAAGCTTTTATGCATATGCATGATCTTACGCGTGGTGACATCAAGGGCCTTAAGCTCGTTCTTCGTCCATTGAACCACCCCAAACGAGTAGAGTAGAACCGGGACGGCAAGCATGTTAGTCGCAGATACCTTGTTCAACGCCGACAGATTGGAAGACCAAATCTGTCGAAGAAGATGCTTGTATCTGCTTCGGAGAGACTCCTTCACTGATGTTACGTCCTGAATGCGGCTTTGAGGCACGCCCAGGTATGTATAGGTCTCTCCAGGGTTAAGATGTCTAATAACACTTATATCCACAAGCTCAGGGTCCTTGGGAACGCCAGTAATCTTTCCTTTCTTCAAATGAATTTTGGCACACTTGTCCAAACCAAAGTCCATCCCAATCTCTCCTGTGTAGTTCTTGGCGATATTTAAAGCAGTTTGAAGTTTGCTTTTACCAGCGGCATAAATCTTCAGGTCATCCATATAGAATACATGAGTGACCTTATGCTCACGCTGATTAGTGTCGCCACAGAGGTATCCAGGAGAATTTCGTAGTGCGAGAGATAGAGGCAAAAGTGTGATGCAAAAAAACAAAGGGCTCATACTATCCCCTTGAAAGACGCCCCTCTGGAAGGTGACATTGTTCGTCGTCAGACGATAATTCCTAGATGAGATGGTAAATCTAGTTTTCCAAAGAGGCATCAATCTCTCTATGCATCTCACTATGTGTGGATGTACCTTCAAGCTTTCCAACATATATGTATATATAGGACCCTATAGGGCTTAACATTTTCGTCGAAGCTTTAACTTTTTAGTGCCGTGACCGATTGCCCGACCTCCTCGTAGTGCATATTGGGTAACGCTAATGCCGACGGCACATAAACACATAAATCAATGCTATATCTTCTGGATACTTTTAATAGCACTACAAACTGTGTGGCAGCTTGAATCAGAAATGAGCAACCCCGAAAACCCTTTATTGCATATGCAACTCGTACTTTTACGACATAAGATGATTTTTACACTTCTCAGCGGCCATATTGCATTTGCCATCTTGAAATTTTTTTAAAACTCTGATACAAAAGACGTAATCAGTGACCACAAGAACCCTTTATTGCATACCTAACTCGTACTTTTATGACATAAAATGATTTTTACACATTTCTGCAGCCATATTTGATTCGCCATCTTGGAATTTTCAAAGAATAATACAAAACTTGTAATCAGCGACCACGAAAACCCTTTATTGCATACCTATAACTTGTACTAATATGACACAAAATGATTTTCAAACATTTCAGCGGCCAGCTTGAATTCGCCATATGGAAATGTCTCAAACTGATAGAAAATTCGTAATTAGCGACCCCAAAAACGCTTGAAAAGTGAATTGCAAGAGTAACAATTATGTTTTTGTAAGAATCAAATCAAAAATTAGAGATGAAATTCAGCAGTTTTTTTCTTGTGGCGGACATTTTTGGTCCGTCATTTTGAAAATCATAAAGTACCAGAAGGCACTAAGAAGTAGAAGCTTCGAAGAAAATTTTAAGCCCTATAGAGTCCATGTATCTCGGAAATTAAAGTGTGAGGGGGGGGGGTGACTGATTTCACGGAGAATGCCCCATATATAAAAGTGTGCGTGTGTGTGTATATATAATATATATCAGAAGAATTTTCTTAATTTCGTCATTAATATAGTAAGTACATTTGAATAAGAATTAAGATTCCACTTTCACTTTTACTCGAAAACCCAGTCACTTTTTCCCCCCTTCATTTAGTTTGTACTCGTATCAGCCTCGTACTGGTTTCCTCTACACATATTTCCTTTTACAGTAATTGAAAAATGTTCAGGTATATTTTGAGAAAAAATCCTTTTCATAACACTAGATATACTTGTCATGATCCAGTTGCTACTAAAGAATGAAAAAATTGTTTAAAAATCGGCGCAACCGTTTGATCGTTCTCTGCCATCTTGAAGGCGTTTCAGCAACTCTCCTTTCTCAGGAGCATTCGCGAACGTGGCAGTGACTAATTATTTAGGGTGCATTCGCGATCCCTTGCTACCTTTCTCCTTCCGAAGTCGCGGAGCTACTACGCTGAACCGTGTTATTTATTTGTTTTTTCCTTGACTGCATTTCTGTGGAGCCAAACGGAACACTTATATGGACTTCGTCACCGCCGGGTTATACCGCTACGCAGCCATTGTTTTGCCACTGGTGAGCTGGAGCGCAACGCCATTAGCAATTCAAATTGGCGGCAATTTTTTGAGTGCATTTTTGACCTCCTGTATCGGGGCCTCCGCTTTGTACAGCTTCGGACCGTGCCGATAGTCCATCCTTATTAAGCCCGCCCTCGCCATATTAAGAACCGGACCGCGTAATAATTGATCGCTCTCTACAATGAAGAAACAATGATACTCAATGGACTTTATGCGCTTAGCGTTATAGGCGGACGGATTACTTTTATTTCAGTTCTCGTTGTAACCGATCGCTTTCTAGTAGCAATCTTGGATTTTTATCGAAATTTTACATCTTGGAATGTAGTGTATTCAACTTCATAATTTCTTTTACATTTTTGCAGGAATATATTCAGGACACGTGAATAAACCGCAGAAACGCAAGATTGCGTCTCATGCAATACGCACGCAGCCCTATCGGACCAAATTATTTTTTCGTGGTCCAGTTAAGTTAAAGGCTCAAATTTAACCACTGGGTGCAATAACAGCTTACTTACACTTTCAGATGTGACTTTTTTTGCAAATTGTTCTTTATTAATTTATGCAAAAACAAATGAAAAACAAGTGACGTCTAAAAATATAGGAACGCTTTTATTCATTCATTGGAAAAATAAATTTTTTGAACAATTGTTATAGTCCGGACGTTATCCATGTAGAAATCGCCCATTTATCTCCATGTCAATGTAAGTTCTAGTCAGGACTCTTTGAGGCACTGTTAGGATTTTCGACTCTTTTTGACTAGAAAATTTATGCACGTCTGGTCAGGCCCCAATTTTATATTTCAGCCAGGTTTTAGTTGGGGCCTGTTTCGAATAAAAGAACCAAGAAATTATAGTCAGGAACTGTTCGGGTCTTAGCCAGTATAGCCCGTTTTACTATAATATTTCCAATTCTCATTATAACAAAAAAAATCAGAATATTTTTTATGTAAATATTGGAAACTCCAGTTAAGAATGAAATTGACAGAGTTTTTGCGGTACATTTGAAAAACCAGACACTTGTCCTCCAAAAAACGTGAAGTCCAATGGGGACGGCAATTTTTCAAGCTCAGCGTAGAGGGCAGCAGTGCGTATGGAGATATGCCTTTGCGCAGGCGCCAAGGTATGGGCGCGCAATTCCAAATTAAAATTTTTTAAACATCCACGAGTGTTCATAATAAACAAATTAGTACTTAAAAATATTATAATGTGTCGAAAATTTAGTGATATAAAATGTTCCTCTTGCTTTTTTTAGGTAAAATATATGCTTAAACAAATACGTATTATTTAAATAATTGCAAAATTATTTAAACAAATTATTTTTTTGTTATTATTGATTAAATAACTCATAAAGTCTAGAAAATACGTTCATTTTGCGAGTTAACTGAAAAAAAACAAATATTTGAACTAAATTAAAATTGTTTAAACAATTGAATATTAGTGAACAAATTATTGGGTATTTCTAAATCACCGTTTAATGATTATTTATTTTTAAATAACGTTTTAAAAGCGTCAATAAACCGCAATTATACGTAAAATTCAAATTTGTCACTATGGGGTTTTCTTTGGGGACCCATAAGAGTGGCTGAAAATTATTCAACCTCAAAATTTTTGATTGATTTTAATTCACTGACGAATTCCGAATAATATACCGAAACACGGAATTATTTGTAACGTATTATCGCACTAAAATAAAGGCCACCCTAGTACCGATGGATATGCCAATGAAAAAAACACGGCAGGTTGCTTAAGACCTCTCGGCTCAAGCTGTATCCTCAAAATTCAATTGCCTGCGATTTCACTCAATAAATACGAACATTAAATATTGTTTGCATACAAAGCGGTACCACTTTTTTAAATAGAAGTGTGTATCCATAGGGTAAATAAGCTGCTTACTCTATTAATTGTTGCGTAAAATGAAAATTTCGAATGGTAACCTCAACTAACCTGACTATTCGAAAATTTTATTTTATGCAAAAATTATTAATTAATAATTGGGTCATATCAGGCGCTTGAATTTTGAGGTTAGATGAGCTTGAAGCCAACAGTCTTAAAATGTTCAAAAATAAAAACAAAATTAATCTAAAGTGTAATCAGTATTTTTGGAATATGACATGGAAAATGGACTGTACAAAGCATGAATTAATTATTTAACGAAAATGGTGAAATGAAGAGTCAATGGATAATAGCGATTTGACAGATTGCGGATACTGTTAGCGCACGTATTTTTCGTATTATGGTTTGAAGATTTAGGACTATTACGGTCAATTTTTGTCGGGAAAAGAGGCTAAATTCTCTTTTCTCTGTACATTTCTTTATATTTTTCAACAAAAATAACCTGAGTAAAAGCCTTCGGTGCAATAATCTTCTTTAGTAAAGTGGCTCGAGCACACTCGCGATAATGAACTCGGACAGAAACCTTCTCGTTTAATGGCTATTATCCACTGTTTCCTTCGTTTTCTATCAATCGAAAATCGATTTCCTCCTTCATTTTTGCACCAGAATGCCACACACATACCTGGCATTTAAAAAATTCGGATAATGCTGAAAAATCGAAACACCTCAACTTTGCAGAATTCGAATAACATAGTAGACGATGCGCCGTGTATATCCCCAGACGCACTAGCGACCCTAGCGGCTGGAGGTTTCAGTCGCCATCCCCATAGACGCACAGCTGCATATGTGTGCGATATATGTTGGTAGCCTATGTGCATTCTCTTAAAAATAAGTGTTATTTACGAAGTTTATCAACGATGGAAAATAAGCGAAGAATTCAAGATCAAGGACAAATGAGAACCAAAAACTTTCGATTATTTGAATCACATGTAATTAATTGTTATTCATTAATAATGAATTCCCATGTAATTAGGTATTGATTTCATATCACATCATGTAAGAAATGCAAATTTCGAGCAAAAAATAAAATATACACAATTTAAGGATATATGTATATTGTATATTCTCGTTTTTTATATAAACACCTTATTTTTTCATAAGTAATTTGGATTAAATTTAAAAAAAAGGTTATTTTGATGTATTGAAGAAGTTTTGTATTTACACTTGTTTTATAGAAGTAATAGAATAATTTATTTGTTTAATCTAATTTAAACTTATTTTCAAATAAGAAAAAAATATTCGAATTGTATTTATTCCCAACGTTTTTTGAAAATAAAATAGAATTAGGCACGTTTCAGTAAAACTATTTAAAGTTTTGTTTAATTCAATGCATATAACCGCGCCACATTACGTGATTACGTTCGATGTATCGATGTTCCGATTTGAAGCAAAAAATATAAAACTCTCAAATGGCGCAAGACCAGCATCACTATCTTCATTAGTTGCCGTTTGTCAGGTTTCTAACGTGCCGCCTATAAGCCAATTGAGTACGGACATGACCTTGATATTTACCGGATACGACAGGCAGCGCCCGCGGCGGCCAAAGCCTAAAATATCTTAGGGATAGAAATTTGAAATTTACATAAGATGGCATGTATGCATTCCCGGTAAAAAGGCTTGAATAGAAAAAGATTAAGAATTCCTGATTCCAACGTAAAAGCAGAGGTAATTCTATTATTTTTAATATTTGATTTTCCCTTTAGGCTTCGATGTACACACATGGAATAGGGTATCTCAAAAATGTAATTTCCGGCTATTCCTATAGCGTTAATGACATCGCTATCGTATTCCCGTAAAGCAGGATAGATTTGAAGTGTATTTAATTCACTCTAATTCATTCAAGAAATGTGTGCATAAAATTGTTTGAATTATTCATTTTGGAATATAAGTTAGGAAGCGTCTATTTAAATGAATTCAAGTTTGCACTTCGGAGAGATCGAGTGATTTGAATTCAAGAAATTTACATTGGATTTATATGTAATGTATTATCCTCAATTTCAATATAAGGAACTGAATTGAGTGTAATACATTTTGTGATACCTTAATTCCAAATATAATTTATGTTTTTTAAACAATTAGTTATCTTAAATAAATTGAAAATTTGAATTCAATGTAGATGAAATAAATTTCAATATGACTTTAATAATTGTACATGCATAGTAATAGTAAATAATTTACTAATTGTGAATAAATTGTATGTAAATTCGAAATTATATTTTTCAAAGTGAATTGACAGGAATAGCAGTTGCTTCTTTCTAATACTGTTTCTGATATAAAAGAACGAAGGGAAAATCAGGTATTCACAGGAATTGCATTTTTCAATCATATTCTATTCAAGCCTTTTAACCGGGTTCTTTTTAAATATAATAAGTGCATAAATGATTGTTTTAAAACGTATATAACGTTTTTCAAAACGAAGCAAAATAATAGAGGGGACTTTCTTGCAAAAAGATTTCGTGAAAAAATTGCCTTTTCATCCCAGTTGAACCCGTTCTAGTTTCGTTGTTGTTTATGAACATAACTCTAAAAATTACCAGTCGAATGTCAACAAGCGGATTAATGATGAATATTTTAATAAAAACAGGATTTCAAGCTATAAGTCATTCAATCGATTTTCACCCTGAAACGCTCAATAAGGGAAAAAGTTTTGCAGTCATTCATGTGGTGAGGGTGCAGAAGTTGAAAGTGAATGGAATAAGCAAAATTCAGTGCAGCGTAATCAGACAAACGTGTGTTAGTTCTCTCCCATACGACGTTAAATTACAGATGTTTATTAAGTAAAAAATATATAACATAAAGAGAAGTATTAGGAAAATCTATAATTATAATCATAAATCTCCTAACATTTTTCTTCATGTTAAAAATGTTAATAAATTAGAGATGAGACACGGGACACTCACTGTAAAAAATTCAAGTAAATAATTACATATAGGATTGCTTAAAATTTTCCTCTTGATGAATATTGTTATTTTGTACAATAAAAATGTGCCATAGGAATCTTAGGACCTAGAATACCAGTGGTATTTTCATCAGGAATTGTGTAATTTACACACTAGAATATCCGTATGCTTGAAATAGAGGTAATTAGGAATATGTTATGTACATAAGTGTGGTCCAAAAACATTTTTTTTTGAGGGGCCAGCTATACCCCCCCCCCCCCCCACTTGCTTGATTCCAAATCCAAAAAAAGAAATTCCCTACACTTCTTTTAATTTTCATTTCAACAGGTGTCGATTTTGACTTTTGAAGCTTCCCATGTAAAATAAATGGGAAAAAATCAGTTTTTTGAGTTTTTGAAATAATTTTTCAGGGTTTGGGACAATGTTACAGGAAAGTATAGGGGCTTGTTCAAAATTATCCACGGGAGACTGAAAACTACTCTTGAAACCAAAAATGTCAATTTTTTATGAAATCGACCTTTTGAGCACTTTATTATCGTTTTTTTTACTTAAAATTATTACTATTGGTCTAGTTGAATGTTTATTAACATTGGTTTAGTAATTTTCAATTATTTGAACAAATGGAATTTGTTCGAATAATTTATTTTTATTTTTTTAAATAATTATGACTAGGGGAGACCGTGGCGAGATGAGCATACGGGGTAAAATGAGACACTGAATTTTCTCTCAAAGTATGTGATTTTTGTTGTTGTTCTTTTCAGAAATGGCATAAATAATGATATCGAATTTATCGGAAAGAGAAAAAAAATTAAATAAAGTAGATAAAGTAAAAATAAAGATGATTGAAATTTGAACACATGAATCCTGTTATTCTATGATATGATAAAACGAACAGAAATTATTGAAAATAACAGAAAATATTTGTAAACTAAGGTTTGTCGTGAAGTTTATTCATTGGTCTTGAACGTACTAATGCATTTATACACAATTAATTAATAAAAACAGGTAATATTAAAGTTGTAATCATAATTGTGATTTGGGGCGGAATGAGCCAAGTTCGTGGGGCGAGATGAGACGCTCTTGTCTTGCTTGTCATAACCTCTTTATGGAGCTGGCAGAAGAGTTTCCGTTCGCAAGATTTGAGTCGTTTATAGTGAAATTTTTGAAAAAAGATAAAAATTTAAAGGAGAGTTTCGACAGTGGAAAGTTACAAAAGAAAAACTGACATGTGTGGTTAGAAGAGTCCATGACTGATATTGTAAAAGCTGATGTTTGAAGAAATTCTAGTGTCAGAGCACCTGTAATTGGGTTTGTTTGTACATTTTATTTTTTGAATTGTTCTTTCAGCATATCCAAACCGAAATTTTTATTTATATTGAAAATGACTAGTTGCAGAAGAATTCTAAAATTTATATTTAAAATCATTTCATTCAATTTTTCAGAAAAATCTCCATTTTTATGCAGGGAAAAATTATGGTTTTTAGGTGCGAATTTTATAAAAACAGTTTATAAATTATTAAAAAATTTGGTTGGAAATATGTTATGAATTAAAAATTTTAAATAAATGTTAATTCAACTTGAAATTATAAAAGTCATATCATAAAGGAAAAATTTGAAGTAATTAACCATTAAATGCATTTATACTTTCAAATATTTATAAAACCCTTTCCCTAAGTAATAAGACTTAATCATACCTCACAAAATTATTTGTTAAACATTTTACAGATCATGAATTGGTTTGAATAATGATATTGCTCAATCGTGAAAACAATTATATTTTGTCATGATACTCATTTCCATTCTTAGAATACTTCAAATAATCTTTTATGTGTATGAAAAACACGAAAAATAATCTTCTATTAACAAAAACTAATAAATAGTTTAGGTGTCTCATCTCGCCCCAATACGTCAGTAGTATAGCTATGACAGTTCGGCGGCACCACTACGTAGTTCCAGCTGCCACCGACAGATGGCGCCACTGGTCAGTTACCGACAGTCGATAACTCGCGCAGACTCTCGATTCAGCCAATAAGCATGGTCCCTGCCTTACCGACCGAACCCACAAGCAACTTTTATGTAGGTGGCGCGGACAGTTCGGCGGCAGGATTCTGTTCCAAGCTAAAATTCGGTAAAACAATGACCGGTAATTTACCGATAAACGATAATCGTTCGGTGTTAATATACCACTAGTCGATAAGTTGTTACTGGCAACTTTTTTAAACATACAGTCGATAAATGTGATCTCTGTTTTCACGCGAAAGTGTGACACCGAAGTTCAGATACATGCCGAGGCGTCTCGTCGTAGGGTCTCCGGCCCATATTCAGAGGCGCGCAGACGTGGAATTCCTCGCGCTCCCTATCCTGCTAGGGCATAGTGGGGACTTCTCTTTAAAAAGCCCATATTCTGAGGCGTCGATTTCAATTCGCGTTGTGGTGAAATATGGATCAGTGTGAAGTCAGAAGTGTCTCACGAATTAAAGTGTCTTGTGAAAAAGTGCGTCAAAATAAATGTCAATGGTTGAGAAGAAGAGTGGTGCTACGAAAAATGTGTGCTGTTATTCGTCCAGTGATTCAAGCAGTGAAAAGTGTTCTTCATATTGCCTTAAGCTCATCGTTGTCATCGTCGGCACCATCCGAATCGCGTTCCAGCTCAGCATAACCGCTACCGCAGACACCGCTACCACAGACACCGCTACTACTACCACAAATACTATCGATGGCATTACCACCAGCATCATCATCCTCATCACTAATACAATCATTGCCGCTCCACTTCAGTCATCATCATCACTGCACGCAGCTATCGTGAACGGATGTAAGCAGTGATGACGAAGGAAGAAGTGCAAGTAAAAGACGGAACACCGAAATAATGAATCCTACTTATCGTAAAAAAACACAGCCAGTCATTATAAGCGGACGTAAACCTGAATGTGCGTCAAATAAAAATAAGTAGATATATCGACGACTCCATTCAATATGAGTCTATGTACTGACAGCGCCGTGTATGAGACTATTCCCTATGCTTATACACAGAGCATAGTTTCATACAGGGCTCTGTCAGCACATAGACTCATACTGAATGGAGGCTTACTTCTTTAAATTCAAATTCTTTTTTATAATTATATTTTATGAGAGTTCATTCCAATAATTTTGTTACTGTCTTGGATTGTGGCAGTGGAGGGTGATCCATCTGCATCGTTACTATCACAACCAACTCCTAATACATCGCTCGCAAAGAGGCAAGATATTAAACCTCAATGCTGCTGCTGTAAATCATACCATC
>CAKNXH010060373.1:6522-77982 GCA_932178445.1 Andricus quercusramuli
TATATATATATATATATATATATATATATATATATATAGTTTTTTATGTATCTCTTGAAGTAACTTAGTAACGATTCCAGATCTAATTAACACTACTTGAAAGCCTTAATTATACAGGTGACGAGATAACACTTGTAATGCGCATGTGATTTGCTCGAACTAGCTTTCTTTATCCACGAGACACGTGCTCGATCTCGTCGTGGACCGTTTCGCATATATTTTATTTTTTGGTTTTGTATGCTTTGGCACAGCTCCTTTTGCTATCTTCTCTTCTCCTTTCCAGTTTAGTTTTTAGTTCCTTTTGCACTTCAGCAGACCCCTAACCGAACGAGCATTTGCAAGGTTTGCAAGCCTGAAGTTCCATTACTGGTCCATGCCTGGTTTACCTTCTGATGCGAACCACTCATTGGTCGATTTACGATATGTTTGGTCTGCTGCTTTCCTTTTCTTTTAACCTCTTGAACTCGTTCGTCAGGCGATACTGGAAGCACCCCATACTTGCAGAACAACTTGGGTATTTATATAGAACTGAACTCAAGAGTTGCAATCTTCAAACACACGTATGCAACTATCAAGATTAATCGTCTCCGACCAAAAGCCACTTCCTATTTTGTGCAACAAATTTTTCAAAATCCTCTCAATTATAAACTTCATTTTCATTAGTTCCTGTGAAAGGCTACCTTTTCTTTTCCAATTCGGAAACTCTAATCAAGATTCGAAACTTCAAAAACCAATATACCAACGTTAAAGTTTAAAGTTTCAACATCTTACCACGTCGGCAAAACCAACATCTCACCGATAAATTTTGACTTAATTTCCGCAGCATATTCCCTATATCATCCATATAGATTATAGAACAAACGACAGAAATCCCTGGGGTTAGATGTGGAATGAAATAGGGATATTATGATTATGGATATTAAGCCATGAGATAAATCCAGGCAATATATTAAAGCTAAAGCGATTGGAATTCTGAAAATTGTGAGGTTATCAGTGCTATTGTCATGAGGGCCATTGCATGCATATAAGGTGAACAATGCCATAAGAAGCTAATATAAGCTGACACGATAGAAGGCGGGCACCACACGACGTTCTTGGAAGCGATTTACACCGGAGCTTCTCAGGAGCGTCAACATATGTGATAGGACATGGTAGCACACTTTAGGGCACACAGGATACCACACGTCCCACGGTACCATGGCGAACCATATAATTCATCCTACCTAGGAATATTTGAGCATTAAAGGGTCCCTTTCCTTGTCACGCGACACTGCCTTCAATTGATTAACCTTCCCTCGTTTTGCGTCTGTATATACGTATACTATCGATCCTTAACTACTCTGTTCGCAGCTAAACGTACCGTAACTGCTTGTAATTAAATTACACTTTTCTACGAAACTTAATCACTTTCCCTGAGACTGAGTTTCAAAGTAATAACTCGCTTCGGAACTTTATTAACTATCCGTATTCAGGAAACGAGATTTTCGCTCTTTAATATCGTCAACGAACTTCTTGAATGCTTTCAAAGTGAAAAGAACCTTCTTTACCAGACCTGATTTGTTATTTTTAATCTGTATTAGCGACAAAGAGTAGGTTCATTTTTAATAAGAGTATGACCGTTATTTCAATAGAGTTGGGTCGTACTTGACTTTTAAGTAGATTAAAGTTAAAGAAATGGATGAAATATCTTAAATTTTTGTAGCTGTAACAACTCTCAAGATAATATACCCTCTTTTTTTACGTCCAATAACTGCCTGAGGTGTATTGGAACAATAAGCTTTGTATATTGTTTGATAAGTATTTTATTAATAATAATTGATTATACTGAGTTGTGTATCCTCCTAAGAAGGATTCGATCACCGTCCTTCCAGTACGAAGAAAAAATCCTAAATGAGTGCCGAACTCGCTGCTGTTTTGAGTTGCAACAAAAATTAAGCATAAAAACAAATTAAGGCTTATGATTATGAAAATTCTCATTGTTCGAAATTAGATGTAGCAAAATGCACACTTTTGTCTGTTCTAAAAATAGGAACTGAGTCCTATTAGTCAAGTAAATCAGATCCACGATAAATTTGTTGAAAAAGTGGTAACAAGTGGATTGCTACATTTAGTGGCGCTTGTAATAGGGCTGTATAGCAGTTGCCGACTCAGTCCTAGACTGTGTCGGATAGGGCTAGAAATATTCATCGTAAATCACCAGTTCTCAATCCTTGGTTCCTGAAAAAAATCCTAGATGCATGGGGATTTACTTTGAAATTTCCGTTGTTCAAAATTGGTTTTCAAATCTGCATTTTTCTCTGTGCGTTTCATTCCCGAACTATAGAGGGAGGTGTCACGTCAGTACTAGACAATTTATACTCAAAAAATTGAAAGTAATGTCAAAAAAAACCACAAAAACATAATGATTAGCATAGGCCAAGGGTTGAATTCTTAGCCTCTGAAATGTGTTGAAATATATAGTCATTAACCATATCAGCTTGAAGATTCATCATTTTGAAATCGTACTATTCGGCCTGTAAGTTGCATAATAATTAGCCGTGATTAAAAGTGATTTTTTCACATTATGTCCGTTCATTATTCGTCAGGCAAAGTGACAAAACTAAGTGGTAAAATCTACATAAGGGATAAACATTAGAGGGGAGGGGGTGATTAAGAATTGCCGGGTGATAATGCTTAAAGGGGTCACGTATATGGGTGAAATTAATAGATGAAAGGGGCCAAGGGGTGGTGAATAGAAGAGAAGATATAGAGGCGAGCTATAGCCCAAAGGGTGAACTGAGAGGGTACTGGAATATTGGCAAAGGTTAGAAGGTTAGGGAGGAGAAAATATGAGCTAGAGGCTAGAGAGTAGCGGTAAAGGGGAAAAGTTTACAGGGGTAAGGGTAGCGATGATGGATAGAAGAGGTTAAGGTGAGGAATTGAATTGGCGGGGAGGAAGAGGCCTGGAATAAAGTATAAACAAATAGAATAAGTTTGTCGCTCACTTCACGGCCTGTCTTTTGTATTCTAATAAAAGTTTAAGAGATGTAGATTATACAGAAGATATAAAAGTTTAAGAGATCTAGATTATACAAAAGATATAACGTAAGTAAAAGGGTTGAAAGTGGTTGTGCGAGTTTCTTCTGAAAGTATCCACCTAATATTATCATATTGAACTATTGAATAATAATGAATGAAGAGTGGATTTCAGGAGCCTAACAGACAGCAAAACAACAAAGCATTGTTTGGTCTATGTGGGTATGAGAATTTGGAACCTCATGCGGGTGAAAATTTATTTATCTTAAACTGGACGATATGTTATCGTATTCTGCGTACTTGACAACGCGTATGAATATATATTATCCACATGAGCACTTATGCGCGGTTACATCGTCGAGTTTTAGATAAGGTCCTACAGCAACCAGCTCTCTTCGCGGTATAGATTACGTGTATCCTCTACTCGCTGTAGAGGGACATTTAAACCCGCTTGATCCCCTGGAATTGCAAACGAGGCTACTCCTATGCAGAAATAAAAGAGTAGGATGAAAATAGCAATAACGCTCTTCCGAGTTGTAGACGAGGCTGTATATGGAAAAAAGTTTCTCCTTGGTTTCAATACAGATTTTTAAATTGAAATTCAGTGTACAACCAGTGGACTGTATATCGAAAATGTGTAAGCGTTAAAAGATTAAAAAGAGGGTTGCTAACCCAGTGAATGGATGGAATATGATTCTGAAAGAAATAGGAATTCTTGAAATGAAAGTTTTCAAATTTAAGACGGAATACCAAAAAAAAAGGTAGTTCGAGAAATATGGGTAACTATCAAATCAAGCGAACAATCGTAACTTTCCAGATACTAGAATATCAATTCTCTGACTTTCTTGACAGCCATTTGCCTTAGTTTCAGTCTGAAATTCCATGAATTCGAGGCATTTTGTCAAACTTCCTTTGGGAAACTAGACGGACATAGTTTGACGTCTTACAGATCAGATGATAGCTATTCCTTTCCAATCTCTCTTCGCTTATTCCATTTTATCGCCAACGACCACCTCGAAAATGTGATTCAGAGTGGCGCAAATCTTCGATATAACCTTTTATCTTCGAATCCTCATCATAATGGGGGAAATAAAACCTTGATCGAAAATCGAGTGCATAGCAAAATTGAATTTCGAAAAAATATAATCATTCTCCGGGAAAAGAGTTATGAGATTCGTGATATTAAAAAACATCATGATATTTCTAAAATATGGATCTGTCGGTAATTATTTTGAACGGAAGCTTACGCCTTCTATTGAGAAAAAGTACGATTATAACTTATTTAAAACTTAAAATTATTTCGTTTGATTAGAAAAGTAATGAAGTAACTTTTCGTGTTCAAAATAAATGAAGTGGAAAAAGCGCATCATCATTCTCGGTGGATCGCTCGCCGATTGTAATCATACAAATATTCTCGCGTGCTTGCACCATTCCGGTCTTATTGTGCTGGAAGTTAAGTAGCTCTTCTCTTCCTTTGTTCCTTTGATGAGGTACGTAGACGAGAAAACTTACTTAAACCAATTATTGTCTTGGCACCCCACCTATCGAATAATAATTAAACTCGGATGACTTCCTGGCGCGAACCTTACAGTCTTTCCAGACTTTGAGCGGAAATCGACGAGAATTTTAAAACCTCCTTTCTTCCTGTCGATAATAATTGGAGAGGGAGGAGATTTCATATAAACTCCATTTCTGAAAGAGGCATAAAAAACAGCCAATACGGAGAATTTTCTCCCCTCGATTAAAGAACTAATATCAGGAATTCAGTCTGGCTGTAACTTATAAGACTCGAGTATATATTTTGCTTTTTCGCGTAAAATATTTATTGAGAGAACAGCATAGGAAAGTTTCTTGAACGATCTTTGGTTTGAAAGCAGATTATAGATTTGAGGTGGTCACCGCTGCTATAGTTTTGTTTGATTTATAATTTTTTAAAATTTGAAATCGCAAACTAATTTATGACTTTTAATTGAAATCGGTATTGAAAAACATCCAGAGACCTCTCGAGTTACATTTCTGGTCGATTCATTAGCCGAATTAATTTCCTCTGTAACCTGAACTAACGAACATTCATATCCTCTATAACTGTTGCCACAGTTTCGAGGCACCGCCCAACATTTTCTGGTTCCTTCGAATGGCCCACTGTAAAAAGCCTTTTGTAGTTAATCCGAAAGTTTCTCGAGCCGCATTCTGCTTGCGATAACTTTTCTTCTCCCGTGCCATGGCACGTAAACTATTCGCAAGTGAAACAAGAACGAATATACAAACTTTTCTACCATAAAACTGTCCTTCGGTCTAAGCCAGAAACGCTTTAACATATATGTGAACATCCAAGAAAGAAAAAAAACTGTATTCTTTACTGAATCTATGGAATTCCCACGAGCTAGATGTAATTTCAAGATAACTTTACAAAATGAATTTTTATTGCAAGTTTGTGGAAAGTATATAACTTATAATGCGCTCCTTGTTTTTCACTCTTTAAACAGAGTTAAAGAGTTATCAGTTTATGGAATATCAAAGACATAATCTATATGGAATCATTAAAAAGTCTATCTTACAAAGTTCAATTGATTATTGAATTCATAAAAAAGTAAAATGTATATTTATTCATACAGTGTGGTGTATTTAAACTACACGGAAAAAATGTAAATACATCTGTTCCAAAAAAGTAATTATTATATTTTTAGAACAACCAAATGTATCCCCGTTTCATGGATTTTTATATCTTTCAATTAGCTTCGTGAGTTGCAAATGTCATACAAAATGAAACGTCGTTAGTTCTTTTACAATGATATTTGTGGCCAGATCAAGGATAAATGTCGTTGGTTCAGCTATACATTTTTCCGTGTATAAGATCCAATGTAATAATGAGAGTAATTTATGCTATTGCAAGACAGAAGAAGTTTCACTTATTTTTGCTGCGTCCTGTGTTCTCTAGGTCTCATTTTGAGTCCTAAATTTTCTAAAAAGTTTTAAATTCAGATAGCAATGTGTCACTGTTGAGTTTCTATTAAATTCTTAATTTTTCTGACGTCGCAGTTCATAATCATATTTTGACATTACAAATAAAGTGTATCCTGTGAGCCTCAAATTTTGAAAAAAGAAATTTTGCTTCTCAATTGCAAGTGATATGATTTTGCTTTTCAAGTTTAATTTCTTTACAAATATGGACAATGCAATATTTCAAGTCTCAAGAAAATGTACAAATGTATATATTGTACATGTAAAATTTTCTTGGACAATGAAAATATTGTATCATTCGCATTCGTACAACTGCCATTGACAGTTTTTCTATTATCTCGATCGCATGGGTCTCAAATCAATTCAGAAATCAGTTTTAATTCAGGACTATAATTTAACTCAATTAAAGACTTTTTCCATAGTCTAAACTTAAAGCTTGTTTTGTTAGATTTTTGCTGTGTCTCAGATAAAGTTGTGATATTAGGCTCAAAATTAGTCGTTTTTTTTAGTGTTACAATTATGGTTATCCGCAGCAGTTTCTACTCACATCTGTTGTTTAAATCTCGATTTAGATATTGAAGTAGGAATTGAAACAAACAAAGCATTACTAACATATTCGCTGTAAATTGTTATTCGTAGGGCTGTCCGGTAGGATATTCGCTTCGACGAGTATCACAGTATCACACGTTACCAACTTTGTTGTATACACGTTACTCACTGTGATTGTCAGAGGTTGCTCTCACGAATACCTTCACGTTCTGTTTAGAAACTTTGCAGCTTCAGAAAATCTCTATAGAATGCAGTAGTTTCAAATTACTATTTTTCTAAACAATCTTACACATACAAAAGTTGCACTAACTTTCAATTTTCAACATAATTCAAACATATGAAAATCCATAACTCGGGGATATAGTTGGCTGTTTCCAAAATCAAAATTACTTGTTTCCAAAATATTTCACTGCTTTATTGATTTAATTTTTCATTTTTTTCTGCTTGAACTATAAATTTTATTCCGTAAGTATCAACAAGTGAGAAATAAGATGAGAAATTAAAAATAAAATATAGTAGTATTACTCTTTTTTAAATGTCTGTACATAAGTAAAAACTTGTATTGTTCTCTATATTGATTCGCCGAAAATGGAAATATCTTTCTAAAACGTGATGCTCGGTGACACATACAAAAGAAGAAAGAATCCTGACATGTTCCGATTTCGCAGCTGTCGATTCAGTCATTGATTTCGCATCGATAAATTCAAGACCTCTCCAAGAATCCGCGAATTTTTCTCGAATGCTGTTTTGTTATCTATAGGTCATGAGAATTACAATTTTTGAATTATTTTTATTCATCCTTCAATATGCTATGATTACAAGTAAGTTATTATAACAAAGCTTAGGGTATATTATTGTATGCCAACGAGACGAATCATGTAATGTCGTGCATTTTTCTTATATTTTTCGCCTTCTGGTAAAAAAGGCTGCGCCTAAATTTTGTGTCAATATCTGATTCACAATAAGGCTAAGTTTAATATGTGTTGTGAGACAAGTCTAAAAATTGCAATATACATGTGAGGCATGATTACAATAAATTTATTGTAACGCCGGCTATTGAGTTATTGTAAACTTCCAATACATTTATTATGGAAGTTCCCAACAGAAATTATTTTTAGTTTACGTATAGATAATAAATTATCCATGGAGCAGCAGACCAATAATCAAATTGCAGCGTTCCTACCTGATTAAATCGATCTTGAGTATTCCTCGACTCAGCGGCTCAACGCACCCTTCGCCATTCGCTCTCTTCATTTCTTTCGCAAATCTCCTTTCATCGATCTACACACTCCATGTGAACAAAATTTTTAATTTCGCAATAGTCGTTTTTCAGGTTAATACCTTTTTTCCATGGTTTTTTATTTTTATATTACTATGGAAGTTGTTTCGTTGTTTGAAACTTTTTCTTTCATAAAGAGTCGTAAGGAGAGTTTACGTTTCTTGCTGACCGAGAAAAAACTCATTAGACTCGTAAGTAAGTTGTTTTCTTACTTTGAAAGAAACTTTCATAAGGGAGAAGTAATTGCGCAGGAGTTGTCAACATTTACCGAGAGAGGAATTATACAAAAGTTATACAAAAAAAAATTGAATTGACTTAATGACGTATTTCAAGATAATTTTAATTCTTTTTTTTATTCTAATATTCTTCAGGAAGAATATGCAAGAAGATGAAATTATTATGTTCAAAATAGTTTACAATTTGATATCATGATGATAAAAAGGGTATTATCATAAAGTTTTATCGATTGGCTTTTTATACGCCAATAAGTCGATTTGCGACGCAAATTCTTTTGTCTTGAGTGCGGTCTCATTTTCTAAATCTCCCATCGTTACTCTTTCCTGCTTGGCCGATCGTAATTCACGCATAATCAACTTACTTCCTGGTAAATCGACGAGAGATTACCGTAATTTCTGTCGATCTTTCGACTCGGTTACGCCCATCTTAGGCTCGAGAGAATTCTGCGATCGAAACAGTAATTTAAGGAGAGCCGGATGCTGAGTGTACTCCAAGGCTCCTTTAACAGAGTCGGATTAACAAGGGTGATCTTGGCACCCTTGCAGCGAGAGAAGTCTCCTTCAATTATTAATACATACCTTTTTTGTGTATAAAAAGTCTCATCTGGATAATTACAAATTTAAAGCTTCTCACAGCCTAGTACCTGTTTATTTGTATGCCAACCACATTATATTTTAAAATGAATTCCTCCTCTTCCAAAGTTACTTAAAACGCTGATGTCAACCAATTTTTTGAATTAACTAGGTTCATCAATCGCGCACTATGCCCTCGTTTAGTTTTTGCTAAGGTTCCTGAGAATGTTCGAATTTTTTTTCAAGATTTCAGATACGTTAAATCAAATATTTTAAGAAATAAGTTAATCTTCAACCAAAAAGTTGAATTTTCAATCAAATAAGAATTTAATTGTAAATAAAGCCAACTCAGCCAAGAAAGACGAAGTTTTAATGAAATAGTGGGATCCTTAACCAGAACAGGCTAATTTTCAGCCAGTTTCATGTTGAACCAAAAAAAGATTTTAGTTTTAAATAAAAAAGCTTAAATTCATCCAATGAAGACGAATTTTCAATAAAATAGTTCAATCCTCAACCAAAAGAGTATGATTTTGAAACAAGATTCATTTTCTGCGAAAAAAGACGAATTTTCAACAAAACAGTTGATTTTGGAATCTTTGCCAATTTTCTTTTAAAATTAATTTTTTAGCAAAAAAATGATTTGAAAATTTCCGCGGAATCTTCAAAAAAATTGTTATTCTCTTCGAACCTTTCAAATTCTTAAAAAGCTTCTTTTTTCAAAATCTTCAAAAATCTACATTAAAAAAAAATATATTTTCATGTTTTTAATTATTTTTAAATCGTTTCAAAGCTTCTGAATATTTCTTGAACTTACTCGATATTTTTAAATTTTATAATCTTTCAAAATTATACTTTAAAATGGCTAAAATTCTTTTTCGATTTTTTAGGATATCATTTCAAATGTTTTGAAATCTTTGTTAATTCTCTCTTAAAATCCTTTTTTCAAAATAAAAAATCATTTCAAATTTTTCCAGGAATCTTAAGATTTTTTTTATTATCTCGAAACCTTTCAAAATTCGTAAATAGCTTTTTTCCAAATCTTCAAAAATCTACATTTTGTTTACAATTTTTTGAAATCTTCTCAATATTTATATTATTTTCGAATCTTTCCAAACACTTCTGAAACTTCTGAACATCTTTTGAAATATTCAGTTTGCTTAAAAAAATTGTAAACCTGTAAAATGTTGTTTCTTCAAATCTTCTTGATTATTTTTCGAAACTAAAATTAATATTTTTAAATAAAAATGAAATCATTTGAAAATTTCCCAGAAGTCTTATTGTCAGTACCGACAATTTTTTTTACGGGTACCGAGAGTGTATACGTTTAGAAAATTAAGACATTCTAAGTTTTTGTCCATAATTATTTCATTTTTCTCATCTCTTTGAAAGTGTGAAAAAGTTTACAAGTTATAGGGTGGTAGCAAATGTTAAGAAGATAATTATTTCCTATACCATTGAAAAATCATTTATAATTAAATTTTTTTTTATTGAACAATGCTTAGAAACATTTAGAAATGAATTTTATTTTGAAATAAAATTACTCATTTAGAAATTTTAATTTACAAAATTGATGGTGCAGAACATTCGTAATCTTTATTAATATATAATCAAACTGAATATAACCACCAAAAGTCATATTCGTGCAGTGTCGCAACCAATCTGGTTTTTCCGTTTTTGACAACAATTTATGCGAGATATCGTTATACCACTTTTTGAGATGGGATAAACGTACTTTCCAACTTTAAATATTTAAGCTCTAGTTTCTCTTCTGTAAAGTTTGTATCTAACCAAATCAGATGCTCAAAACTTTAAGCATTAATTATGCAGTTTAGTGGCCTTTGTTCAATTTCACTATTTAACTTTCTGCTTGGGTTAAAGTCTTCATTTTTGGCCACTTAATCGCATAATTATCCCTCATGAATATAAGGAAGCCACACATTTGAAAGCTTCCGATTTGCATCGAGTACTTTTAGTTATTTCAGTATTATTAATAATACAGTTTTCAGTTTTATTAATATATTAGATGGAAATAAATTAATGGCTTCAATTAATTTCAGGTGAGGACTCAGGTGGGTACACTGGAAGACCATTGCCGACCTTCAAGCCAGCCTCTCAATTAGTTCCTCTTGGAGGGACAGCCAGACTCTTCTGCGAGGCTTATCTTGGAAGAGTCGGTCTTCCTGATGCCAGGAACTCTGTGACCTGGTCCAAAGCAGACAGCAACATCACTCTTCCCAATCACGGAAGGGTATCTCAGCACAGAGTTTCTCGGTGAGTAAAATTTAATACCTTTTTTCTTATCACTCCATTTGGCCAATTTATATATATTGTTTCCATTCACAATATATGATATTTTAAACATCAGCTTCGGAATATTTACCTTATAAAAACGGCAAATATTACTTTTTAATTGAAACACACTTTTACCATATCATATTGTTATGGACAAAATTTCACTATAAACATTGATTTTCTTTAAATATATTAGAATGTATAATAGAGTGGTCTAAAAAAAGATACTTTTTTGAAAAGTGAAAACGCTTTTCGATTTTTTTTAAATATATGTCGAATAATAAAATTTGACCCCTTTTACAGTGTTCTATAAAATGGTATTAATAATTATATATTAAAGTTCTGATGCGTGTTTTACAAGTTTTCTTCAAGTTTCATATCAATTAACAAAACCGTTTTCTAATTATCACCATTATAAATTTACTTATCGTACCAATGTGAAGTAAAAACTATGACAATACCCAAGGAAGATGATTCACAACGAGTGTCATGATTTTGGTGTTCAAGATAATTCAACAAATTTCATTATTTGACTAATATTTTAAAGAAATTGAAAAGGGTTTTTATTTTTCGAAAAAAGCCTTTTGTGTAATGAATTATGTTAGAGAATCACAATTTGTCGGCCCCTGATAATTGCAGATGACATGAATTCACTTTGAATTTAATTGAATTTATTTTGATTCTCTTAAATTCAGGCGAATTCCCTTTAACTCAGTGGAATTCACTTAAAATCAGTTAAATTCAGCTTGCATTTAATCCTTCATGTCTAATTCCGTTTAATTTAGTTAAATAAACTCAACCCAGTTGAGTCTTTTTTAACTCAATTTTATATTTCAGTTTATTCAATTCAGCATTTTAAATTCAGGTCCATTCGATTTAGTGTTCCTGAATGCAGTCAATTCGTGAAATTTATTAATTTCGGTTTTGAGTTGAATTAGATAGCGAATTTGCCTACAATATACATAGTATCAGCTATGGATTTCTTAATCAATCGTATATCATGAACTTTTGAGGTGATATTAATAAATTCTAGTTTCTCTCATTTCGAACTATTTGAAGAGTATAACACGACTAAAACCATTAAAAGGAGATATATTTCTTCCTTGATGTTCTTTAAAAATTGTACACCTAAGGTCCTAAGACAACGTGCATTACGCCCTTGGCTCGAGGCCATCTAAGGTGTTTTCCAAGACTTTAACGGAAATCAGGATGAGATCGGGAACCAGCTTAAAGTGCTCTTTGGATCCTCAAAGTAGTTGACCGAGATCGTTCGAGTACAGCTAGCTAGAAATAAAAAAGATCAGCACTCCCTATAGAAAAGTTGAGAATGAGTCTCGGGTAGCGAACACTTCGATTATTGTATTTCTTTTGCGCACATGAAGGTAGAAAAGTACGGATGTTCTTGTCAGAAAATTGTATACGACCACCGACGCTATCGTGCGTAATCAACTGTAAATTGTACTTCCTATAGAACCCTTTTATACTTAATTACTTTCTGCCACTCACACTCCGAGAAAAAAAGCCTCATTTAGTTTCCAGTCTCACAGAATTTTAGCTCTCACATTTCATTTCTATAGTTTAGCTTCATTTGCGCAAATTCAAACATTTTCCAGGGTTGCTACAGATCAGGAAATTCCAGAAAGGTAAACTGAAGTTGAAGTTAATTTCATTATTTTGTTGAAAATTCAACAATTTCGTTAAAATGTATTTCTCTTTGGTTGAAAATTCAAGTGTCTGTTGAAAATTCGTTTTTTTTGCTTGAGTTGAAAACCCATCTATTTTTGTAGTAATTGTATTATTTTTATTAAAAAATCACAACTTTTTGGTAGAAAATTCAACCAGTTAGTTGAAAGTAGAACTAATTGGTTGAAAATTATTTTTTGTTTTAACTGAAAATATAAGTATTCCATGTTTGGTTGAAAATTTGTCTTTTGTGGTAGAGTATTAATTTTCTTGGTAACAAATTGATCCTTTTGCTTGAAAATTTATTTCTTTTCATTTAAAATTTGAATATTAGGATGAAAATTAAAAAACTACCCTTAATTTGGTTCTTGGTCATGAAGTAATTTCCACCCTCTGATAGGGGTGGTTCTTCGGTTTTTAAGGTTTTAAATGGTGCTAAGTAAGTAGAATTAACGTAGTTATTATACACCTACACTAATTGATTTTATCTATGGACAAACAAAATTATTCAAAAAAATTTTATACACGTTCTTGTTTATGACGTATTTTCCACTCCCTCGTAGGGGTAGTTTTTCAGTGTTAAAAGGGGTTGAAAGGGAAAACTAATGGCAAACCCGGTTACGACATGCATTGACGATTATTTTGAGCTTTGTTGCGTTAATTTATGTTCTTTCCTTCAAAAACTACGTTGGGTGCAAAAAAGGGGCGGATTTTCGGCTTATTTTGCGGTCCCTCTTTATCTTTTTTGATAGAAATTCAATCTTCTTGGTTGAAAATTCAACTGTTCGTTTGAAAATTTAACTATCTCATTGAACATTTATTTTATTTTGTTGTAAATTAATTTGTTTAGTGAAATTTAATTATTCTATTTTTTCTAAAAATTCATTTCTTAGGTTGAAAGTTCAAATATTTTGTTGAAAATTGATCTTTTTTAGTTGAAACTTCATGTATTTTCTTCAAAATTAGTGTTTGTTGTGGAAAATTCATCTTTTGGGTTGAAAATTCAACCAATTGATTAAAAATTCTTTTTGTTTTTGTTGATGATTCATTATTTTACTTGAAATCTTTTTGTTTTTGTTGAAAATTCTACCATTTTATTGAAAATTCATTTTTTTTCTAGTTGAAAATTAATTTTTTCAGCTGAAAATGTAACTATTCCATTCTTGCTTGAAAATTCATCTTGTTGCGTTGAAAATTGATTTATTTTGATGAAGCTAGTCTTTTTGGGGTTGAAAATTCAATTCTTTCGATAGAAAATCCATATTTTTGTGGAAAATTCCTATTCTTGGTTTGAAATTTTGTCGGTTTTGATCCAGGATTCAGCTAATTTGCCGGAAATGCGTATTTTAGGTTTAATTAAACTGTTGTTGATTGAAAATTAACATGTTTTTTGGTGGAAATATCAACTATTACACTTTTTCTTGAGAATTCATTTTTTTATCGAAGAGTCATCATTTTGGTTGAAAGTTAAACTATTTTGTTGAAATTTTTTTTCCCTGGTTAAAGTCAATTGTTTTAACTGAAAATGTAATTCTTCCAATTATGGTTCAGAACTTTATGTTGTTGAGTTGAAAACTCATTTGTTTGAAAATCTATGGATTTTACGTATGTCTCACGCAATTTGTTACATAATTCTGTATGAATGTTGTAATTAAAAGTGTTTAAAATAAGTGTAAAAAATAAACCTTTTTTTGTATTAACATAATTGTTTTCTAAGCCTCTAAGGTGTAAGATTGTTTTTATACGGAAATTTTTTGTTTCATGTCTAATTATATTATCTGTATTAAAAGCGAACTCCTCTTTTTTCTGATCTTAAATTAATTTGGATATAAAACCACAAATGATTCTCACCAAACAATTGTCTAAAATCCTTTGTTCCAAGTTCCTACATTTCTGTGCAATTGTGAACTATCTCGATTAAACTTTGACCCTCAATGAAGCAATTCTCCCTTGTAATATTAGCAAGATCTAACAATAAGCTAACCGAAATATAGGTTGTTTAGAACTTCCTTGTCATTATCTATGTACATACTCTTAACCAGTAAAATCAAATTGTTTCTCTTATATTAATAAGTACGAGCACTCCATATCACTACTAATAATTCTCTTTTTGCAAATATGATATCCCAAATCTTCTAATTCCAGAATTTCAAATAGTGTTTAAAGTAACGGAATATTAATTTTGTATTCTTATCTACTAAACTTACTTTATAATCTCTGATAATCTCTTTCATCCCGAACAAATTGTTTTATCCTCCTTAACTTTCAGTTATAAGGAAGATAGCTCGAGGCATCGAAAGCAAAAGGAAGACCTTTTATTATTTTTCTTGTCCCTATTCTTTTTTCTTCTTTACTGTTCTTTACCTCGACTGAAGATCTTAAGCCGCTGATTTTCAAAGTAGTCTATAAAGCACACGTACCACCTGGAAATGCGGCCGAGGCGATCAGGTATACCGCGAAACCACGACTGTCATCTTTTTTTTTCATTCATCTCAACATCCATTTCGTCTGCAAAGGAGACACTTATTACGTCGCGGAACACCACGAACACAGAAAAAAAGTTTCATTTTCAACAAAAAATGACTTCACAAATTAAAAAAAAAATTAGCTCTATGTTTTTTTTCTGTGAAGATATAGTACTTTTATACGAATAATATAATACATTCGTTCGAAGAATATTGATTAAAATTACGATATTACTGTCATTATCAGTGATCAGTATGAGTTCTTTTATGACGTTACCAAAAAAAATTTAGCATTGCATCAAGAAAATATTGATACGAATTAGAGGTGTGCAAAAAGAACCCGACCGGCGCGGGTCGGGTCGGGTTTACGGGTTGGCCCGCAAACTCGTAATCAACCCGACAACCCGCTTTCAGCCCGCCAACCCGAATTCAACCCGCGAATCCGCATTCTGATAAATTCTAAAAAAAAATTCAAAATTTTGATACATTTTTGACAATTTTTAGTTTTAGTCCCGTCAATCTTATATTTACGAAGCTTTTCAGGTGTTTAAGTTGATTGTGAATTTATTGCGCGTTTGCGGGTTTTGTATTCAATAAAATTCTGTTGTTTTAAATAGATAGAAAATACAATTAAACTTAATATTTTGTATAAAAATAACACTGTAGTATTGTAAAATCCATTTTTTTCAACAAACTATTTTTTCATTGTAATTTTCACTTTTCAGCCTTCTATTTTTCTCGTAATGCGTTTACAAAGTTTCATGCATACCTGCGTTTTATCTTAATTGGGTCCCACAACAATTTTAAGAAATCCATGGACTTACAAAAGGATTTGACAGCAGTCAATTTTTGACGAGCTGTATCTCGAAAAATATTAACTTTTTCAAAATTTCGTCCATTGAGATCTGTAGATGTCCATCAAATTTAAAATGTACTTTTTCATTTGTTTGAGAATTTGGTTTTTGAGAAGTTTTTTTCTGCCCTGAAAAATTTGTCCCGATGGACTTCGATGCTTTTTCCGCGACACCCTTCAGTTTATAAAACTTGAATAATATATATGGGCAGAAGTTATTCTTAGCGATTTTTTATTGAATCCAAAAGGTTTGATGCGAATTGGTGAAGAATTGGCTGAAATATCCAATATAAAGTTAGAAAAAACAGAGTGTTCGTTCCAGAAAATATAGTCATAGTTTTTTTTTAAATTGGCGGCATTTCACTACGGCAAATCTTGATATCAATAATTATGAAGTGTTTAAAAATATGTAGGTATCCTCCCTTCTTTCATCTTTCGTAAACTATATACCCATATAATATACAATATACACAAATTAAAAATACCAAATGAAAGAATGAAGCCAGGTCTGTAGAAAAGACTTAAAACTGATTCCCGAAAAAGCTTAGCACGATAGTAAAATAAAAACAACTTCTCTTGAATTGAAAAATGAGAATCTAAAATTGCATTCCGTCCGGTTTCTTGAACTTTTTCCAACTTTGTTAAATTTCGCGGTGGATAATCAATTGGCAACAGTGGAAAGGAGATCGAGAAGAAATATAAGAAAAAAAGAAAGAAAGAGAACGAATAAGGAAGGGAGGTGACCAGGGCCGTGGAGTCAGAGAAGGTGGTCGGGGGCAAAAGCGCCGAGGGGGCAGAGACGTGGGCAAAGGTATCATTAGAGTAATGACGGAGTACGGCGCGGCGGCGCGGTGGTGGTTCCAGGGTGGGCAAGATGGTGAAGGGCAAGGGGAATGATGTACGAGGGAGACAGTAAGATTCCCGACTTCTTGTTCGAGACTCTCGAGAACTGCGACTTGACGACTTGGGCTTCACCTGGCCGTGGGTTTGTCCTGCCATTATTACGTGTATAATGCCCTACAGGATGTCGCAAAAAGAGTAATCGTCCAACCCGAAGGCGTGGTGTACACGGACCAGGTTCCTGATTCCGCTGGCCGCGGCGTTTCGCGGAACTCAAGGCGTGTCAATTCGTTTTCTTTAGTTTCCATCAAGGTATGCATGAAATTGACAATACCTTCAAAACTGAGACTCACTTCAACTTTACTCTCTGTTTTTTCTGATGTGGTTCATAAGAATTGGGAGCCATATAAGTAAGTTAGGTAGCACGCTTCTAGCGTGGCAGATTCCTGTCACCGATATTTACCAACATTTGGAGCGATTGAGGATTCGTGTCCGTGCTAAATTTAGCACGGACACGAATCCTCGACTGAGCGAGATGTAAATGTCGGTAAGAGAAAGCTTGGATTAAAAAAATATCAATTTAATCGAATTCTTTTTTCTTCGGAGAAGAAACTCTAAAGGGATAACTTTTGCGAATTTAATTTACATTTATCGAGCTTCGTCAGCAGTAAGTACTGATTTCTGGCGATCCGGGCGCAACTTTTTTGCACTGTGCACGTAACCCATGGCATTACAGAGCGAGCGATCCGTGACACTCGAAAATGCGCTTCGGGCCCTTTCACCATGTAAATCGCTTTATTTCTTCCACGGACGCCGAGTACGGTGCTCACAAAGGTTGGGATTCGAGGAATGGTAAAAAAGGTACAAAAAGAAGTTACAAAGAGAGCACCGAGAAATCGAGGGCCAGACCGACGCGATGCGATGGTCCTGCTTCACTCCATCGACAAAATTTCCCCTTTATAACTGATTCTTTCTACCTCACGAAATAAGTAATTATTTACGCTCATTTAATGCCTGCAAACCTATAAAACAGTCATAATAATAATACACTTAAGGCCATCTCATACTTACTCGATGCCTACCTTACCGGCATTTTTTTAACAACTCATGTCCACACGAAATGATATATCGTGATGAGAATCTGGGAGATTAAATAAAAGGCAATAAGAAACATTTAAATAGCTCTACAGTTTTAGAATTACAAAAACAAGTTATCTATAATTTTGTTTGTTATTTAAAAAAATAGGACCATACACACCGTTCCTTAGTGCTCTTTATTTATATTTATTTTATTATATTTTCAACTAGATATCTCATTTCGCGTGGACGTGAGTTATTCCAAAAAACGTCGATAAGGTAGGAATGGGGTAGCAGGAAAACTCTGTCTACCGGGTTCCGAGATTCTCAATTTTTAATCAAGAAGATTTATATTCAGTATGTTCGTGAGCCAGATTTATTCACAAAGGGAAGCCTAAAAAGATTCTAAAATCAAATAACTAAAAGTTTTAATTAATTAAATAGCGAGATCGAAGTTATTAGTCTATTGATCAGAAGCCTGTTACCATGCCGCTGAGGTTTTTCAATTTGTGAGGATTATAATTTCAAAACTTTTAATAATATAAATCTTCTCTCATGGGGACATAAATTTTTTAATTTATTGTATCAGACGTTGGACCTCTAGGGACATAAAGGGCTGTCCGAGTTTTTCGGCACTTTCAATTTGAAGCACTCGAAGTTAGATGTTTATAACTGGGAAGTGAACTAACTTCGAAAGCTTCGACAGTTACACGCATTCACGCTTGGAAAGTTCCAATTTCAGCAGTCGGACTCCGGGGCTTTTTCGAAAGTCGAAACGATGTCTTTTTCAAACTTTAATTATGGAAATAGAAAGAGAGATCCTCTCGATTTTCGGCCCTCCGGTCCCACTGTCCGATGTAAAGGATTTAAAAGATAGGTGCATAATTTAAATGAATAATAATATACTATAATACATCGTTTTCAAACAATAAACAGGATATTTTATAATTTCATTCTTTAGATCAAAATATAGAAAGTCCAATTATACAATGGTTAAAATCTGCGAGTTCCTGTTTTTTTCATTCAAAAATGTATTCTTATCGGTTGCAATTTTTTAATGCATTTTTTCATCGGATTATATAATTGTAATCGCTAGATACCATTCTATCTATTTATGCCCTGAGTTATTTTAAACTCATTGCATTCTATATTTCTATCCATTTCTATCATAATTAACTTTAAGCGTATTCCATTTTATCCATTTCTGTGCTAATGTACTCTTAAGTATATTTAATTCTATTTCCCTTTCTAGCCCTGTCCAAGTGTCTGTCCTATTGTATTTTTAGTCGAATACGCGAAGGAAAAAGTAGACTTATATGTGTTTGTAAGTTTTTTCTTCTTCCTCATGTTCTACTGTAACTTTTGACAATAATGTTAAACTGAAAAAACGATTTTTCATCTGTATTGGATATCTTGATTAATTATTGACTAATTTGCACGAAAAAATTTGGAATGAATGAAGAATCAGTATCTCTGACTACAAAAGTGGCTATAAAAATACCCGAAAGTTATTTTCAAGATTGAAACTAAAAAAACCTACTTGCTTCACAGAAAAAACTAAGAATAAAATTTGTTGCAGAAAATTTTTTGGAGCGATAAAGTTTTGTTCAGCCAACTTCGCGTCTTTGAAAATACATGTGTTTGTCATGGAATAAAAAAGAAAGTTTAACCGATATTTGTGTAAAGTTTATCCTGTGAAGTTAATTTTTGTTGCAGAGAATCTTTCGTCGGAAATCGATGTAAAGTTTATCTTCTGTTTTTTCTGTGTTAGTTTAAAAATACAGAAAGAAATATTCTATGCTAGGGGCCAGGAATAGCGTGTTTGTTAGAGAGGCTGAAAATAAGCTCTGAAAAACAGGTAATTTTAGGTAAAATCACACCCTTTCCCTTTTTCCCGTAGCCTTTCTTTTCATTGAGTGAAAAGTGAAAGTACAACCATATCACATTTTTAGTAATGGAAAAAAGGATAGACGTAAGTGGTAACACAACTCTACCCCTTTTCTAGTAGCCTAGTGCACCCTTATCCCTTTCTAATACACCCTAGTCACAGTAGACTTTCTTTTCATTATGCAAAATGTGAAAATACAACCATACCCCATTTCCAGTCACCTTTCTTTTCAATACGTGAAAAGTAAAAATACAATCATATCACATTTTTAGTAATGGAAAAAAGGTAGGCGTGACTGTAAAAACACATCTCTACCCAATTTTCCAGTAGCCTAACACACCCTTGTTCCCTTTCCAGTAGCCTTACTTTTCATTGTATAAAAAGTAAAAGAATAAGCATATCCCATTTCCAGCAACCTTTCTTTCTATTGTATAAAAAATGAAAATACAACCATATCCCATTTCCAGTAGTCCGCTTTTATCCAGCAGGGTAGAAAAAATTACTTAAAAGAATAGGTCGAATACGCTACACCGAGAGAACATACTTACTTTTCTCGTATGATCTCGCCTCACGCTACGTTAGTATGGGTTTAGTATACAAACGAGCTAATTCCTTGAACGCATGGGAACCATACTATTTTAGTATGGATCAAAAACGTTCGGAGTAAGATTACGCTTATCACACGTTTTTACCTGCTTGGCCTTACTATAATAGTATGGAGTTTTAGAGTTTCGATTGTGAGACCTGTCATGAATTTTCAGTATGGACTTTAAGCTATTAATGCTCGAAATTCATACCGTCTTAGCATAAATAGGACAAGCATCAAATTCATGGATTTCTCATGCACAAAACGTAAGTATATTCTCTCGGTGTGGGGCGCTAGACATCAAAAGCCATTGAAAGTATTAATTGAAAATAAAATATAGCCAATCAGCGTATTCGGCGGTGTTTACCTCTTCAAAAATCATATCTACAAATGGAAGGAGATAGGAGGACATTCACAATAACACATATGGGTGATTCGCCACAGACAGGGAACTTTTGGCAAGGGCAACTTTTTTTGGAAAAATGTTTCAAAATTTTTTTTTTCACAATGGTTAGGTTCATTGGACTTTGAGAAAGGGGCCCTATAAATTATTCACGCTTAATTCTCACTTGAAGGACCTGTAGCACATAAAAACGTTTTCAATTTTTGATTTTGCGGGTGATTTTCTCTGATTGTATGTAAAGTAAAACAATAATGTAAAATATTCACACATCCAACTTAAAATGACAGGAAAGAATAGTTTTCTTTACAAAATTCAAAGTTTCTCCAAAATTTTATATTTTTTCAAATTTGACATTTTTTTTTTAATTAGATCGTTTTTTTAGTTTTTTTTTAGTTTTGTGTGCAGTACTTGCAGGTACAAATATTCTAATTCTCGATTTACGTTAATTTTTAATAAAATTATTTGGAAGAGGGGTTCGATTAGCTCAATTTCGTCCCTGACAGCGAAAAGCAGTTTATGGTATCCGATGTTACGGTAACCGAAAACCATACAAAATTACTTTTTACGCTTTGAAAACAAAAGTAATTATTAAATCCTCCTGACAAAAACTCCTTTATTATTTGCTACACGTAATTGTCATCTTTTCATTGATATTTATTACGAAATATGAAAGTTATTATCAGGTACGGTATCCGATACTAATAAAAATACGCTACATTTTCGGTTACATTTTTTCACTTTGCAAAAAAAGTTCTTACTTTTTTGTTATGAAGTTTTGACGAATGAGTAGTGTGACATTTGTTCGAGATATTGTGAGGAGATAAGACTTTAAAAATGATCAAAAGTTGATGAAAGGTATGGGAGATTCGTTTACCGTAACCATCGAAAACATTTAGGGAGACACGTGTATAATTAAATTTTCTCTTCTAATATATCAAGTAAATTAAAATATTTGTTATGAATTTGATAGCTTTTGAGTCAAACTTTCGAACTATCAATTATAATTTCAAAGATAATTCACTATGTATTAAATACACCCCTCTAAACTTGGCGCCGTGTACGTAGAGACATGCCAAAAAGGCATTTTTCGAGTATTTGGGAGCATTTTGCTAAGACATACGATGATGTGACTTGATTTTTCTTTACGGAGGTCTTGTATCATCCTAAAATGAAGAAGTTAGCCAAATTTTATAAAGAAATACTACTTAGTTTAGTTACTAGAGATCCGAGACACAAAAGTGCCCTGTATGTGGAGAATCACCCATATAAGAAAGAATAAGTTTATGTTGTAATTTAATATAAACATAACACTGTCGAATGCGATAACTGTTTTATTTAATTTTTAATAAATATTTCTAATTGTAAAAATTGTATTCTGAAATTTAAAGGATTATCAATAATTGTTAAATTTCACTTCGATACTAATAATAAAAAAAATCTAGTCTTTTTTACATTAGACATTAAACGTGATAAAATTTATGAATTAATGTATGTGTAAGAGCGTAATATAATATAAATTTCCGCTGATTTAAATGTTCATAATTCCTGTTTTTCAGGAGTTTTGATAGATTATGAATAAAAAATAGTCAGGTAATACAAAATCATTTATTATATAAGCCAAAATTTATTACATTATTAAATATTTGTCAATTTCAATTTTATCGCATACTTTGTACGCAATTTCTACCTTCTCATTGCATAATTTGAATATTTTCGTCGACATAAAATCTTGTTCCTAGTGATAAGTTGAAGATTTTTTTGCGTGGAATTAACCAGTTCTTTGAGTTTTCTGGGAATCTTCTTATCAAAGCTGTCACTGCCGCAGAGTCATTAGTTATGTTCGCGAAACTCTTTACTCTTAGGAAGTGACTTCGCGAGACGATCAGAATGACGGTGACGAGCACCTCGAAGAACCGGAGTGGACTGAGATGCCTCAGGTTGCAGTTCCTTTGTTTCGTTTTCGTTTTGTACCGATTCTCTTGCAGTGATAGTTGGCTAACCGAGACCCATGGGTGGTCCATCAGCCATCTCATATTCTATACGTATGCGAACAATACCACCAAGTAACGAGATCACCGATATTTGAATATCAGAGCGTTAAACCTTCATCCATCCATGTAAAGGAATCAAGAAGAGCCAAATCTATACTTTTGGGAAAACTGATTTAACAGTTCAATTGCACACAATTGAAACTGAATACGGAAAAAAAGTTGACTGTCCTACAGAATTTTTTGTTTAAATTGTGAAAACCGACTCCATGTGAAGGCATCATTAATCCAACCAAATCTACTTGACCGTGAATGTGGAAAATATGCATTCTGAAGATGTGCGAAATTGATGTTTATAAAAATCGTTTCTTTGCGTGACTAATCTGAATTTCTGCACTAGTAATATAGTTTTGAAAATTTATTTATGACGATTGTCTGAAGTTTTACATAATTGGTTTCTCAATTTATGCCACGAAGGAATAGTTCCTTCCTGACTTATGCAAACAAAACGATCATAAATTTGAGAAAACGGAATATCCATGTCATAAGCAGTCATAAGGTGTGAAGTTGGCTCAAATGAAAATAAACATTCTTTATTTTAGTTATGTTTTGTCATTGAGCAAAGTAATGTGCTAGTATGGATAGACAGCTGATATTTTTTCCATGAATATATAATAAAGAGATAATATTAGAGATGTTTTACGTTTGAATGTGCATCAATTCTTTTGGAATTGTATTTCCGTGTAGACCGTGCACAATGTACCCATTCTGGTCGGTGAACGTTTTAATTGGATTTCAGAGGTTGGTCAATATTCCAGAAAAGTAATCATTTTAATTAGATAGTGTAAATTAATTTTCAAACGTTGGGTATATTTGCAGAGCTATGTTTAACCTGCGTGTATAGGATTAATCAATACTTCCATATTATGCAAACGAGGATCTTTATTGGTGAATTAAAATTTTAATAAAACTAAAATATTGTTCTTTGTTCATTAAATGATATCCAAAAATAGTGTCGGATAATTTAAATTGTAATGTTTCTACTTTCAATTAATCTATGTACATTTGTACATTTATATACAGAAAAGCTCTACTTGCGATACATTTTTTTGTGCTGCAAGAGTGTTGGAAGTAATTTGCGAGAGAAACTCAAGTGACAGAGTAGAAAGTGATATGCAGGCACTTTAGGGAAATGAGAGACGCTGCTAATGAGGATTTTTAATTTTCGTTTATTTCACGTAAAGTTACTGTCAGATTCGAGTAAGCGCGAGAACCATTGTTGTCACGAGTCAGCGACTCGTGTCGCGGAGACAATGGAAGAGAAAAGCCCAGATCTTTGGAACAGAAAGGATTTGTTGGACCGACAGAACGCGATTTCACGGTTGGTCGGATAGTCGGTGCTCGCGGAAGAACGTTACATAGCCGTGTAAAAGTTCACCCTATTCGGTCCTATCTACTTCGTCTTCGGTTCCAGGCCATTTTTCAGTCCTAAATTTACAGGAACCTTCTCCCAGCTTGGCAGATATGCCCCTCGAGCTCACTGACTTGAGAATCACATTGAAATTATTTCCTTACCAGAAATTATACATATATATTTAAATGAAAAACTTTAAAATCAACTCAAACCAATCTGATCTCTTCACTTCTTTTTTTAAATCACGGAAGTAACTGTTTCCGAATTGCAGCTAGTTCTTACGTGGGTGTAAGCCACTTTTTGTTATTTCATTTTTTTATTCTAAAAACGTAAAAAAATCTCAAGAACTAATTTGTAACATTTTTTAAATAGCACGTTTTTTCGGACTTTCAGAATAGCCCAACAACATTTTTCAAAATGCTCACTTTATGCTTCATGCATGCTTTATTTAAGAAAAAAAAACATTTGCTCCCAAAATACTTAAGTGCGGAATGGAGGCGCGAAAAGTTTAATTGAAAAAGTGTCCCAGTTGAGAGAAAATGGGGGACAATTGTTTACCGATCGAGGCGCAAGTTGCCTCTACTTTAGATGGTAATTTAAACACTAATTTTCAATAAAAAGAAGCAAAAGCAAAGTAGATTATAGCTTTTGAGTTGTACGAAAATTGCAGAAAGTTCCAAAATGTAACCTATGGTTTGAAAATGCTATTCAATATTAGATTTCACACTCTTTCCCATATTCCCTTCTTTTCCCCCTTTTTAAATATTTTCTCCTTTTTACGTCTATTTTCAAGAAACTTCACCTTCTTTTTTTTGCTTCAATGTGCACTGAATTAATAGAACCTACGTATTAAGAAAGTCCAACTATTTTTGGTTGAAAGTTAATTCTTTTTGTTTAAAAGTCTACTAGTATATTTTGGGTTATAAATTTTAATATTTGGTTGAAAACTTAATTGTTTTATTGAAAATTTAACTGTTTTGTTGAAAAGTCTTTTTTTGGTCGAAAATTCAAATTTTTTGTTGAACATTCTTCTTTGGATAGAAAACTGATTTTTGTATGTGTAAATAATGCAATTTTTTTTGGTTGCAGTTCAATGCTTATTGTTCGAAATCTCAGAGTGAAAATTCAACTATTTGGTAAAAAATTCAACTTTTTTGTTGAAAATTCATCTCTCTTGCTTGAAAGTGCAACTATTTGGTTCTTAATGCAACTGTTTGGTTGAAAATTCCTTTTTTTGTTGAAAATTTACCTTTTCGGAACTAAAAGTCAAAGGTTTTTAAAAACATGAGACCTTTTAGCTTAAAAACTCCACTCTTTTGTTGAAAATTGATCTCTTTTTCTATAGTATTAATCTCATTTGTTTGAAAATTCAACTCTTTAGTTGAAAATTTAGCTTTCTTCGTCGAAAATGAAGTTTTTTGTTGAAAATTCATCTCTTTTTTGGTCAAGCTTTCATCTTTTTTGGTTAGAGGTGCAACTGTTTGGTTTAAAACTTATAATCTATTTTGTTTGAAGGTTGAACTATTTGGTTGAAAATTAATTTTTTTGTTGAAGATTTATTATTTTAGTTGAAAATTAATCTTTTTGGCTGAAAACTTATCTATGTTTTTGAAAATTCGTCTTTTTTTGATAGACAATTTATCTTCTAGGTTGAAAATTAATGTCTTTGGTTAAGTGTCAAAGGTTTATTTACCTTGTAATAGAATGAATTACAAATTGTCTGAACATTAAGCGTAAGATTTACGCTAGCAATTGTGCCTTGGGTTTCTTTCTCGATTTCAGCAATAGAATTTTATCTAATCGTGTAAATGTAAGTTGATAAATTAAGTGTGTAATTGAATCGAAATTTTTAAGTAAATAAGTGTTTCTATTGGCATTACATGACTTCTTTTGTGTGAACATTAGTCACTTTTTAACTTGAATTAGTCATTCGTTTCACTTTTCTCAAGTAAATTAGTATCCTGTAATTTTCTTCTTTAAATCAGTGGTGTTTTCAAATCACAAAACGAAGAAGTTTATTGACTCAAATATAATTGGAGATGCAGAATAAAATCACGGGTAAATGGTAATTAACATTTAAGTCTTATTTTCTCCTTCGGTAATTACTAATTACATCGGGAATGGAATAAGTCAATTGGCGTAAGAGGAATAAAGACAACTTGAACGGGTGGAAGTAAGTTTGACTTTAATCACGTTCCCGTGGAGATGCATTGGACAGACGCTGGCGGAGGTTTCCGAGGAAATTGGCGAAAAGTACGTTAATGTAAAAAAAAAGGATAATATCCGTGGAGAGGGGAACGGAAAGAGAAGGATAGGGTGGAAGTGAGGGTGGTTGGTGGAACAAGAGAAGCTTACGATTGAGACCGACAAATGCTTTGCAATTATGCTGGGATGAGGACGGCCAAGTTTTACGAGTTTTACAAGGGACTACATGAATTGCAACATTGGAAGAGTAGGGGAATAACTAAAACTATCGGGTAGCAAAATAAATTCCTTCAGCCATTCAACTTCCGTTTGACTTATTTCTTTATTCCCAATCGATTCTATTCAGGAATGCAGTCTGACTCTTCCAGTTTTACTTTTGGCTATAGACGACTCAAATTAACTAGCATGCGAAATTTCAGTCAAGAAGACAGTCTGATGAAAGCTTGGAAGGGGTAGAAATGTTAGGAAGTTTCTCCAACGAGAAAACCCACGCTGTTCTCTTCTGGGTTTCTTAGAGACTTGGAACGAAGCCTTCTGAATGTTGTCTTTTCAAATTTAATGTAATGGGAACTTTCGGGGAGCCTTAAATTAATCGATTTTTAATTGTTTTATATTTCACTGGGGGGCGATTAGATAACTTTTTCATTTTCATTTCCACTTCCACTTTTTCGACATTCACGTTGGTTTTATTCAATATTGTGACGATTAATATGGTCAACAAAAAAAAAAACAACTGACGGGAATTTCGAAAACGTGGAAATGAAAGTGAAAAAGTTACAAAATCGCCTCCCCCTTTTTGTATCAGAAGCAATTTTTTCAAATAATCGCAAAGGTCATTGCGTTTTAAATGTTATTATTATACCATTAAGCCTTTTCCCTTCCGGGGTAGGCGTGACTTGCTCGGTTGGAAAGTAGTGAAATAGGTATATAGGTATGAGGTTGATCGGTATATGGGTATAGGGTGGATGGGTATGTAGGTGTTATGTATAGATGTTTTAGATTGATCTGGAGTTCTCGTGTTATTTATATAAATGACACGTTCACTCCGCAACACTGCTCCGACCCAGGTTGCTGATCAATCTCTCTAGCGATCACCCCAAGTGAGGAGCCTCACAAAATTCTTATGTATGGTTCCCCACTTGGGCCCATTAGTATCCAAGGTCTTTGTTTCAGGCATCATTCACTCTATTGTCACTCTGTTTATAAACTATTTGTCGCCACACATTTCTGTCCTGGCATACTAATCTAGCTTCATTCACGTCCATGCATTTTTTCATGCAGGCTCTACATTCGGCGGTCTACCTCTGGGCATTCTGCCATTTACTTTACCTTTATACACTTGCTTGGTCAGTCGTTCATCTTTCATTCTTTCAAGATGTCCGAACTACCTTAGCTGATTTCTTTTTGATTTTGAAAAATTTTTTAATTCAAAACAGTTTTGAATACTTCAAATCTAAAATTGTTCAGTTTTGAACAACAATTAAAATCTAGTTTCCAAATTATTTAAAAGAAAATGAGGGGAGGACAATTTTTGATCGCTCGAGGCGCAAGTTTTCTCAACTTTTTATGCTAATTTAAACTGCAAATTAACTGCGTACCTTGATTAAATTTAAATTCACATTAGCATCATATAAAATCTAAAGTTTTTTATAGTAAAAATATAATTTTTACTTATGAAATTAATATTTACATAATAAAGGTTAGTGTGATGAATTGGTTATCTCATTTGATACTGGTTTGTCACTTTTTGAAAATGTAATGGAGTTCTTTTTTTTCCTTTAAAGGTTAATTGGATACAATTTTCAAAATATCTTTATATACCACAGACATATTTTGAAAGGCCGTGTTAATTCGTCCTGAAAAATTAGCGGAGTTGGAAAAGGGGATGGACTAGTCATCCTGAAAATTCGGGACGACTAGCCAAGCTTATTAAAAATATTGGACTAGTCATCCCGAATTTCGCGACGAGACACTTCGATTTCTAAATTAATCTTATTTCACTAATTCTACATGAAAGTGTAGAAAGTTGGGATTATCTCACAAAAATATTTCAGATCTTACTAATCGTGCAAAATTTAATCATAAAACTGTAGTTATAGGATCGTCTTTCTTTAGCGAAAAAGCGTGTTCAAAGTTAATGCTAATTAAAACTATTGTACTGCATGATTGACATGGCTGAAATGAACCCGCAAACCCCGATTTTTAGAACACCAAATTTTTTATTTTTTTTTTTTTATTTTAACGCGTCGTAATTCAGTCAATTCTTGGAATTTTGAAATAAAATTTACAGAAAATATTTTCTATGATGTTCTACGACTGGTAGAGTAAATCACATATGAAGTTTTTCTTGAAACAAAAGTTACGCACTTTTATACCTAAGACATTGCATAAAGCGCGCATCCATATCGTTAAGCTCATGGGGAGTCGAGCGAATTCTGAGAAAAAAAACTTCTAGCGGAAAAATTGTTTAGAAAGGTTTAAATATGTTTTTTACGGAAATAATTATTCAAAATATGACATCATTAAGAAATGAGGAAGGTTTCATTTTGGCAGCGCGGCTCATTTATTCGCACGTATATGTATCAACTCGACGCGTTCATGTAGAAATGCATCTTTGCTCGTTAAATAAATTGAGTCTATCCATAGAAAAAAGATCGAAATGTTTATATAACACTTTATTTTGAGTCTATTCAGGAAAAAATTGTAAACATAGGAATTTGTTCATGATACTTTTTTAAATAAATAAAACATTTGATGAAATTACTAAATATGACAACAAGGAGTCATTGAAAAGACATTTTCAGTTTATTCTACGTAAAAATTGAGCCTATTCATTCAGAGTTTCAGACATTGTCAAGCAGTGCATTTGTGTACAAAAATTGTTTGGATAATAATTGAATACGAGCAGCTTCTTCCAAATAATTGTAATCGCATAATATTTTCTCTCATATTTCATGCAAAAGCTTTAATTCCTGTTTCATTGAATTAGAAAATCTTTAAACAGTGGCGAACTTGAAATGTTAAAAAGAATTTTTTAGTCGCAAAACAAAAAATGCTGCTTTCGCTGGTATCATTTATTAGTAGTTACTCGTTGTAACTGGAAGTCTTACGGTCATTAAAAAAATACATAAAAATCCGTCAAAAATTCAATTTCCGAGCTATTTAAAGAAATGTTGCAAAAAGGGCTATTTGTACCGAAATTAAGGTACAAGTAGCTCCTTTTCCAGCTCCCCCTATTCGTATCGAAAAAATACGTGAACGTTTCCATAGGCGGTTATAGGTCCGGCCCATTAATTGTACAAAAATTGATCTGGAAATTAGTCTGTAACTATAGTAAAGTCCCTTGAAATGTAGGCAATTGAATCGACTGGAATTGCTACGTGAATTGCCCTGGAAACGTTCAAGCTAGAATAACTTTATTTTGCAAGCAGTCTTCCGAAGCAACCCCGGAAGTGGAATTTAATAAAAATTGAAATGTGGTACTTCTGAAAGAGAATTTTTGTGAGCATTTTAGTTAGGTAAGAGGTGTCTCCGTGCACTTTATATTCTCGAGACAGATGTATATTGTCGAGTACATGTCTGTAAATTCTACTGTTGGTGGTGGATTTGAAGTTAGAAAATGTTCTCTCTGTCTCTGGCAATATACGCCGTGCCAGGTCGGTTGGTTCAAAATAATTACAGCCGTCCTATTGTAATCCGTAAGGCGAGCACGGAACGACGTCGCACTCTATCAAGTCGCAGGGTTAAATCAGGTTGGATTAACTCTGCCCGCAGACAGGCGTTTTAGCTTACACGCACGAAAGCCTGAGCAGTGAGCAACTGAGCACGATGTGGTTGGAGGCTTTCAAAGCTTCCTCATCGGCATCCTCATAATGTCATAAATATACATCTCGCACGTACACTGACGCGAATTGCACTTTAGGCGAATCCGTGAATGGAATCTGCGAACTGCACTGGCCCTAATCTCATATTATATTATATTATATTATATTATTGTATTTTGATGTAAAGTTCGAGGATTCTATTGTAATGAAATTTCCTGCACGTTCTGATAAGGCAGCTGCAGTATATTAATTCCACTCCACAGACCTATTTGAAAGCAGTTGCACGCAGAGACTTTTTATCTTTGCAATTTTTTCTTTCTAATTGTCGGTAATTTAAGCGGAAACTGGGAAAAAATGATAATTAAAAAAAAAGTATTCATTAATATATTAATTATTGGAAGTGAGATCAAACCAGGGTGGCCGCAGTTCAAGGAAACCCTGGAAATCAAGGAATTTTGTTGGTCAGGGAGAGTCAGGGAAGTCAGGGATTCTGACCACAAATTGGAAAAGTAAGGGAATTTCTGTAAGAAGCACTTTAAGCAACTGCCAAGAATAATCAGGGCTGTCACACTCTTTTCGTCACTTTTTTCTCAAATCACTTTTTAGTCACTTTCCTTTTAATAAATTAGCCCATGGGTTAACCAGGTCTATAAATATTCCTAAATTTGATTGAATTCGTTCAAAATAGTAAGGTATTTTAAAGGATTCCTAAAATTTTTAACAGATTTCAATAATTTGAAGGGATTTCGAAGGATTTTTAAGATTTTAGAGTAATTAAAAAAATGCCAAGGCATTTTCAAAAGCTTTAAAAGGTTTCAAGAGATTTGAAAGTTTTTAAAATATTTTAGGGTATTTTGAAAGATTTTAAGGATTTTTTAATAGATTTCAATAATTTGCAGGGATTCCAAAGGATATTAAAGATTTTGTTTTCAAGATTTCAAGACTTTTTAAAGAGTTTTAAAAAGTTTTAAGGGATTTTCAAGGATTTTAACGATTTTCAGAGATTTAAAAAAATGTTCATGTTGTTGGAGAATTTTTTGTAAACTTTCGGAATATATCGAACGATTTTACAGGACCTGTAAGGTTTCAAAGATTTTAAAAGATTCCAAGGGAGTTTATAAGATTTCGAAGGATTATAATTATTTTAAGGGATTTAAAAGTTCTCAAGGTATTTTAACTTTTCCAAAATTTCAGGAAATATCGCCAGATTTCATAGAATTTCACAGGATTCTATAATATTTCAATGCATTTTAAAGAATAGAAAACATTTTCAAATATTTTTTCAAATAAATTTGAATTCGCTTAGAATGCACCCTAACTTCTTATTAGTTATTCTGAATTGTTTTATTTTCTTCTGAATTCTTCAGAATTCTCTTGATTTTTTAAAATTCACCTTGAATTGTTATTAAGTCTTATAAGTTTTTCCTCAATTCGTTAAAATTCAGCCATTTTATTTGTTAAAATATCAGTCTAAGATCGCTAAATGGCACTGGATATTTATTAAGTTTTTGGTCTGTAATCCAAGTAAAAGTTGTGTGCAAACATTAAAAAAAGTTCCTTACATTTTTTTATTGCTCAAATTGAATAATGAACAATGCATATTACAGCATTTACGTTTTTCATGAAATTACAATTTAATATACTGAATTATCTTTATCAAGTTAAATGAAATAATCTTCCAGAAAAAAGTGCACTTGAATCTTTTTTAAATTGCCCAAATTGCGGATTTGTTCACGGAAATAAAAAATATATAATTTAATTTATTTTTGTTATGTTTACACATTACTTTTACTTGGATCACAAAAAAACTAATGATTGTCCAGAATCATTTAACAATGTTAGACTGCTATTTATAATAAATTAGATTGTTAAAGACAATTTATTCATTTACTCTCTGCAATTGATTGAAAATTCAAGCTGGAATGGTCTCTAGAGAGTGAAATTCAATTCCGATCAATTTCACAATTTGATAAATAACAGAGCAGTCCTGATTCCTGAGATGAAGGAGATTAATATTTCAACTTTAAATTACATACAAGTTTCAAAGTTTCATTTCGCGAAGGACTTTCAGATAAATTGAATTATATGAGGAATCTGAACTCGTGCGTTTCAAATGAAGAATTCTGCAACAAATAACTCTATTTTTATCTTCGATGCTCGGAGCTCAGTCAGGCATTTCCATTTACTTAAAAGTTATAATTACTCCGTGTCTCTTTTAATGTGTTATTGTGAAAAATATGAAAAAATATTCATTTATAAATACAGAATAACCGGGAAACCCAAAACATTTTCGCAAATTGTGTATCTTTTCTCGAACATTGATATTTCATGCTAAAAATGGGTAAACGTTGCAGTAATGAATTTCATAATTCCATATTAAAATTGGGAAAATTTTCAATATTGTGTTTTGTATTTTTAGAATGCAATTTGACTAATTGAATTTGTATCCATTCCCATATTAATTTTCTGTTTCTTGAACCTTTACGATTTATCTTCACGATTTGCCTACAATTTACCGTGTTCACAGTTTTATTGATATTTGACTTGTCTGAATACACATAATTTGCTAGTTTAATGTTCGATGTTAGATGTTTCTTCGGAAGTATCATTAGCAAGTAGATTTTCGTGTTTTTGCGAGAAACTTGATTTAACAACCGCAGGCGTAAACCGAAGCCAACTCGTATATAACATCTACTGATACATAAAAGTTTCATGGCTTTGGGCGTAAACCAATGCCGATAGTTCGAGTTGTTTGGTTGAGATTTATGCATACGACCACTGTAAACCGAACCTTAAATCGAAATTGTAATATCGTAATCATAAAACGCGACTTATGCCCTTTTGCCACGTTTTGAACAGTTTAGCACCATTCTGTGGCTTTTATGTGCCTAGCATTTCCGGTATATATACCTATATATGTATAGTTCCACACGTTCGCCCTATCTAGTATGTATTTTCGAAACAAGGGATTTTGCCAAAAATGGCGGTTAAATTCTCGTACATTTTAGTGCCATGATTTGCGTTGCTGTCGACATGTTGACAAAACTACAAAAATAATATTTTGTAGTAAAATATTTTGAAATAAAATTGAATTATAGAGTTTATTCTATAAAGAATTTTTTCAACTAGACTGCCAATTCTGTGTTTTGCAGAAGACTAAGCTTAGCGCCCGATCTGGGCAAAACTAGACCTTCCAGATTAGACATAAAAAAGCCGAATTTGGATGTTTTTAATTCATATTTTTATGCACTAGTACCGAGGGGTACATAACTTTAAAATTCGCTGTACACCGATTGCATGATTGCACTGTAAAATTGCAATGCGATTGAAGTGATTGCAAGGTGACAACAGGGTGATTGCAATGAACTGTGTACACCGGTTGCAGGAGTTGTGTACCCCTCGACTAGTACAAATAGCGCGCTACACGCGCTTATCGCACATTTCTTATTGTGATTGCCTAATTATTAAATTAAAATATAGCCTTTAATTTAAAGTACTATACAATAAAATAAGTAATCATAAATTAACATAAATATTAAAATATCTACATCGGCTTTCTCGCAATTTTAATTTTACACAATAATTCCAATATAGGACCCTCTGATTTATTTCTTCCTAGAACTGCTGGCCCATGCATAATTTTTAATTTTAAATTGTCAAAATTAAAAACTCTTCAATTTGAAAGATTTACAATTCGAAGTTTTACAATTTTGAACAGTTACAATTGAAAAATCTTCAATTTCAATTATAAATAAAAATTCCCAAATGTTGACGATTGTGAATTTTATAGATTTGCAGTTGCAAAAAAATATATAAAAAAGAAACTTTACAGGAACTTCAAGTTTTTTAAGGAACTTCCCCAATACTGCATCTAATTTTTAATGAGCCCAATGTTAGATAAAAATTATTGTTATTTCTATCTAACATGATGAGAATTTGATGTTCTAATTCAAACTAAAGAATTTGTATTCAACCGCAACCCATGCAATGTGGACAAAGTGAATGAATGAATTTGAAGATTATTATTATTGATTACCACTACTCATTAGAATTTACAACTGAACCGTATATTTTGCGAAAATTTTAATTGGACCACTACTTTGAGAACTGGATGGTAATATTCATTAGTCAAGCTCCTGCAGAAGTATGCAAAAATAATGTTGAATATGAATATAATTACGAAAATGAAATTCTAGTTAAAGAAATGTGAGGTGGTGAAAGTAAAGCTACATCTGTGAAAGCTCGTTAGTTTTTGCTCGAGAGATGCAGCAGATGAAGAGGGATTATCCATCTGCGTCATCGTAGATTATTATTATGATTATTAATTTTTGTGTAACTAACTTTCTCCGCAGAACAAGCTAAGCTTTAATTAGAAATCCCCGTGTATTAAAAATTAATGCGTTACTGACATCCGCCTCGTTACACGATCATTTAAGTTGGAACATTTCGCCCAGGTAATTTAATTTCGCTGCTTGGTAGCGAGAGCTGAGCACTATACGACTTGGCCACAATTAATTCCGAACATATAGTTTCATTTATTCGGTGTGCTTTTACTCCCTCGGCATATCACGTATTTGCGTATCTCCCCAGGTTTAGCTCAAAACCTTTTGTCTCTGTCTTTGCATTCAGAAATGTCTCAGCTCTCTCGGTGACTCGAGGTGGAGATGAGGAAAGGTCCATATTTTTTTAGTTCTTCAGTCTGAAGTGACATCCAGTTGAATTAAATTCTTAGCCAAAGGAGAATAATAAAAATTATGATCCTTAATATTTTGTGCAACTTTTACAATTCTGGCTCATTATATTATATGAAAGAAGAAATTCTTGTGAGTCGAGATACTCTTATTAAAGAGATTATTAAAAGATACCTCTTCTTTTTCAATTGAAATTTGGATGCCTAAAATTTCCAGATTTGAAGTGGAAAATAGTTTGTTTTTTTTTTAAATAAAAAAATTAGGATAGAATTCAGAGCTGATTTGAATGCAGTAAAACGTAGGGATACATTTTATTGCAGTGTTTACTTAACCTTGGTTGTGATTCGAATATATCTCGGACTCAGGATACGAAATTCCGAGTTTTTTTCTTTGTTTTTTTTTTTTGCATTTCGTACCCCCAGTAGCCAAAACTTCGTATCCCAAGTGGTAAGCACATCGTACCCTACATCACTTAGGCATGGAGATAATTAAGAAATTCGCTTGTTGCAGTGTACCATTCACACTATTACAGGTAATTTTTGTTGCTGGTAAAACTTACCCTGAAAGTAGTGTGTAATTCACACTTTGTTTTTTCTGTGAAATATTTTTAAAACTCTTGAGTTTTTACGAAGATAAAAAATCATACTGTTTTAATAATGCTGTAAATTTTGTTACTAGTGTAAATGTACATTTAATTTCTAATGAATAATAATTTTGTTTTCAGAGAGGAGGATCAAATCGTGGGATCATATTTAGATATAGAGGATATCAACCTAGAGGACTACGGCGAATACACTTGCGAAGTTAGCAATGGAGTCGACGAAGAGATCACTTTACCAGCTCACGTTTACCGGAAAGGTACATACGATATAATGCCCTTGTTATCTTCATTTTAGTTAATTGTAATGAAACTTAATCAATTTCATTGAAAAATAAATAAGGACGTTGGGAATTATCGTGCTCTTTTTTAACAATCAGGATTCATCTGTTATTGAGAAAAATAAAGAAACTCGAAATATCAGTCAAATCTCATATCACACGACACAAGGCAATTTAAAATAAGTTCGATTTTAGCTTCTTTTCTAATGTGAAGTTCAATCGTTAACTATTTCATCCATGAAATTATTCAGTTTACAGTGCGTGATTCTAAAATTTTTTTCTTGAAAAATGTTTCATTTTGGGTCTTTTCTGTGCGTACGTTTTCAATGTAGAGAATTTTAAAATTCAGTTTTAAAGAATTAAAGTCCTAAACAATTAAAAATTTAAAGCGTTTGGAATTGAACATTTTTGATACAAAACGTTTTAAGTTGATCAACTATGAATATAAATTTAATGTAAATAAACGTCCGATTAAAACTTCAGACATCAACTATTTAAATTTTTTAAATAATTTCAAATTAACTGATTTATAATTAAACGCTTTTACTCGAGCTTTTGTCACATTTCAAATCCTATTCAAATATTGATTCAGTCTAAAATATTTCATTTTTAACTCATATAATTTGAAATTTTTTAAATAAAAAAAAGAATAATTTTTTAATATATATGTAGTAATATTAATTGACTGTTCATTTAAAATGAGTGAAATTATTGTTGAATTTTGACGTATAAATAACAATTAAACAATTATTAATTTACAAACTATTTTAAAGAGATATTTAGAATCTAGGGTTTTGAAGATTTCGAAATAAAACTTGGAAGCTCAGGGATTTTGAAAAAAATCTTGCAAAAGACAGGGAATTTCTATAAGTGGCAGTTTAAATAAGTGTCAAGGATGATAAATTTGAAATTTTAATTGGAAATTGTTTTATTCTGTTCCTAATGAAAAAAATGAAAAATTGGTGAGGGAAAATTTAGTGAATTTTGAGAATGAAGTTTTACGGTCACCCTGATATAATATTCTTGTTAGTAATTTATTTTCCTTGCATTTCTATTTCTATTTCCCTTTTCTTGCATTTGCTTCCTATTAATAATTATGATTTTAGTTACAAATTTTATTATGTGGTTGAAAATTCAACTTTTTTGTTGATAATTTTTTGGCTTGAAAATTATCTTTTTGTTGATAATTCTCATCTTGGGGTTGTTAATTCAACTGAAGTCTTTCTTGGTTGAAAATTCATCGTTTGGCTTGAACGTTCAACAATTTTAATGAATTTTGTTTTGATTGAAAAATCGTTATTTCTTGAAAATGCGTCTTTTTTGGGTGGAAGATTCATAATTTTAGTTAAAAATTCATCTCTTTGCTTGAAAATTGGACTGTTTTGATGAAAATTCATTTCTTTTTGTTGAAAATTATTTTTTTTTTTTACTGAAAATTTAATTTTTTCATTTTTGATTGAAAATTGATATTTTTTAGTTGAAAATTGAACTATTTTTTTGAAAATTTTCGTATTTTGTTGACAATTCATCTATTTTTATAAAAAAAATCAAGTTTTTGGGTTAAAAATTTAATTTTTTTCTAAAAAATTCGTCTTTTTAGCTTGAAAAGTTTACTGTTTTTTTTTTGTTGAAGTTTAATCTTTTATAATTAAAAATTCGACCGTTTGGTTAAAAATACATCTTTTTTATTGAAAATTCAACCGTTTGGTTAAAAATTCATCTTTTTTATTGAAAATTCAACTGCATTCTGAAAAATTGAATTATATGTTTGAAAATGATGGTCTTTGAATTTTAGTGGTCAGGGAAAATAAAAAATTGTTTAGGGAAAAGTCAGCTAAACAATATTCAACGCCTTTTCACCTTTTCCCAACATTAAATGACTATTTCTGTTAGTTTTTGTATGAATATTATTTTTGAATATAGAATGTAGCATTGCTGAATATACTCCCCTGCTCTCTTGTCTGATTGTCTGGATGTATGAATAGGAAAATGCAGAAAATGTTTTAGTTGAAAAGACCAAGCATGTGAAAAAAAAGTGGCAAAGGGCTGGACGTCGCTGAATTATTCAGTTGACGGCATTTGGGTTGAATTTGTTTTTAGGGCGTCAGTATGATAACGTTAGACGATTTTTATTTGCAGAACCACAATTCACGCTGGGATTACCAAACGGGTCATGGAGGAAATCCCTTCTCCTTGCGGTGCTAGTTCTGATCCTCCTGTGTTCAGCGGGTGCTTTTTACGCTCGGTGTTGGCTGCCCTTGGCGCTCCTTTGCCGAGACAAATTCGCTCCTCTCGAGGAAAACGGTAATTATCACAGAGTCACATACTTTTTCACTAGCCTAATTACCGGCTTAACTGCGGGCTTAATTCTACATTCCTCCGTACGTACTTTGCTCCATCGTTTACCCCGCACCTCAACGAAACTCGAGGAGAATAAAATCACCATCATTAAATCTGAATTGTCTGTCTCGTTGTTCTAAATGAACGAGCACGCCGGAATAATTGCCTTCGCTAATTATGTTCAGCCGATTCATTTTTAGGAGAAAAAAAAATCACCCTCTAATGTTTAATCTCTCGCTTTTTATTTCCGATAATGGAGAATTCTATCCACTTGGAAAAAAGAAATTGTTTAAGGCTTTCCGCTCGATTATTGGGGGGGGGGGGGGGCCCAAATTACCTGTGAACCAAACTATTAAAAAAAAATCAGATTTATTCAAAAAGGTCTTGCATCCCACCAATAAATATGCAAAAAATCTGTCAAGTATAGCTACATGAAATTTGTGAAATCGAATTTGTGAGGTCGAGCGGCTCCGTAAAAAAAGTTCTAATGCCCAAAAAAATCGATTTTCAGTTTTTTATGGTTTCATTATGCTGAAATCTTATGTTTGAAAATGTGATTCTTTAGGCACTAGACCCCTTTTCGGAGCCGGTCAACCTTTTGCTTATGAATTTCAATGCTGCCAAGTTTTATAATGACTAAAACGGATTTTTTTAAATTTATTTTAAAAATGTATATAGAGATCTTTATAAACAAAATTTTAAACACATTTTATTCTACATTACTGGGCCTTCTTCGATTTCACACATTCATATAGTTCTCGGAAGATTTTTTGCATCGCAGATGTTTTTTGGGTGGGACTTCATGATTTTTGTACATAATTGAAAAAAGTAAGATAGTTATGCCCAATTGATTTAATTTTGATCAAATTACTAATTTACTGAATTCAAAAAATCACTTTAATTTTTTAAATTATTTTCCTTAAAAGTTCATTAAATAAATTAAACTGAGTTATTCTTTGATACAATTCAATGGTACCATTATTCAGTTTCAATTTAAAATAGAAAGGATGGCTAGGTTTACCGAAATTAACCCATGCTTACTAAATAAAATTGAAATAAATATATCAAACTTAATTCTTCACCTGTGTTAACCTCTGCAGTCTAATCTATTAAACCCTCTGACAGCAAATTTTAATGAGAAGTCTGTAGAATTTTCGATATCTTAAATAGTTTTAAAATTTTCATTTTTTAATAATTAGTCAGTAAGTATTGAAGTATTGAAAGCGGTTGAGCATTGTGCCGACAATCCAAAAAAGGTCCAAAATACATCATTATTCCAGATAAGGATTCTTGGTAGCTTTCTTATTTGTACTTGGGGCAATTTGCTATCGCGAATGTTGATCAGTGCAAGAACTTGTGGCAATAATTACCAATAATTTTTCAATAAGTGACCTCAATTTTTGTTTATGGAATCACCTAAAAATGTAATTCCGATGAGTTATGCAAATTTGCAACAACTTTTATAAACAAATCAACAGTTGGAATATTTTTAATGAATATTGGCTCAATTTGTTTTGCAAAATCAACTGAAACTGTCAATTCTTTTCCATTTGTAAAAATATCGTAGCAAAGAGTAATTGGGAAGACGAACTTTTAGTTGATTCCGTAAAAAATGGAGTCTATTCATTAAAAAATATTCTAAGCAATAGTTTGAAAAATTTTGTAAAAAAAATTAACTGTTCATTTGTACATAAAAATTGTTTGAATAATTGACAATTGTTGTTAATTTACAAAGCATCCTTTTCTATTGAAAATAGCTAAACTATGAATTAAAATTTGTTGTCCACTTACAAAGTGTCATTGAAAATTGTCATTGGCAAAACATTCTTGGTAAATTTCTTAAAAAAATTAGGCCTATTCATTGAAAAGTAGTCAAACTGTATGGATTTCAATGAGCTAAACATTGCGATTCCCCAAATATTACTTTTATTCCTCAATTTGTTTATAAAATTATAAATATTTTTTTATTTATTCTCGCACACTCAAAAATATGACCAGATAGTTATTGTACTGATTTAAGACCTTTTTTTTTAAATAAATCTGAAAATCTTTTGAAAATAGCACCTCTGAAAAAAGTTGTTTAAATTTGTTCTTTGAGAAACAACATTTTTCAAAAACTGAAACACAGAAATCTCATTGAAATTTCATTATAGAAGCTTTCATTAGAGATCGTGGCCAGGTTTACCGACATTCGGTGAGCGTAGAAGAAATATTTTCGGTGTGTCCGGGAGAACGGGAAAAGTCCGTTCTAGGTTCACCGAAATTCGGTGAGCGTAGCACACATATTTGTACACTTGTACTATTTTTGTCTTTATATTGTTCTTTTTGAATTGCAAATTTAATAAAAGCAACTGATTAAATCTTATTAGCAAGATATAATTATTTTAAATTTTATGTGCAGTGTCTTGAAATCGTTTTTTAATACATGTTTGTATTGTCGCATCTTCTTCGTGATGAGAGTGATTAATTGGACATTTATAATTTTTACTCGACTTCATTGTCATGCTAGTATGTGCGAGGCGATTGGACGAACATACCTAATATCGAATGGGGGCTCGAGACACGTCGCGTTTTTGCATCCAATTATCCGACTGCATACGACTACCGGGTATTTTATTTTCATTTGGCGTCCATTGTTCCACGATACAATGAATTCCGAATCGTAGGCCGTTTGTCGAATTTGCTGCACTCGCAATTCAATTCGTATCTATCGAAATGCGTTATCCCGGCAATAGTAATAGACTAGACCTTTTTGTACTGTAAAAAAGACTGCAGGATTGCTGCAATCCTTAAAAAAAAAAACATTAACAATATTCGGTAATTTTCTCTCAAAACAGCTCAAAAATTTTGTTTATCGTGAATGGCAGAAATAGAATTCTATTTTCATCACTTGTTTAATTTAATTACAATTATTTGGCTTCAAGAGGCACAGTAATAACTCGGTAATTATTAGAGCAAGGAGCGTATGATTTGCATGCTGCAAATACGTCTGATTAATGGTTTCAGTCAGCAAGTCTTGCAATCAACGCGCAGAAATACGGCCGACTAAAACCGACCATATCTACTACGTTTGCATTATCATCAATTGGACAATCATTCGAATTTCGAATTACAAAATTTACTTATTATTACAAAAAACTACTTGAATGTACCTGTTTCTAACTAATTAATTTTTTTTTCGCAGATGGAAAAGAATGCGATGCTTTGGTCTGCTACCACGAAAAAGATTCTAATCTCATTGTCGGTATAATAATTCCTACCCTGGAGACAAGACATCGATACAAGTGCTCCAGCTTGGAACTTTCGAACTTGAGCCATAATTGTAAGTAATTTATCGAATAAAAAAATACTTATTTCATAAACTTTCACTTTGAACCTATCTAATTTTTTAGTGGCATCCAAATTAGAAAAGAAGGATAATTGGTGGATGCCAGGGCATAAACAGACATAACATAATTAAGGTTGTTCAAAAAAATAAGTCCGAACTCAACTTGCATTTTAAATTCTTTTGTTTCTTTTGGGTTAAAAATGAACCGCGTGGAAGGAGAAATTAATCGGATAATATTTAGAAGACGCTCATCGCGAAATTATCTGTTTTCACAGAAAAAAATATTTGCCTCGAAAACATCAAATCATTTTGAGGTTTAAAAAAACAATTCATGTAAACATCTAAAATTAATATTTCTAAAAAATTGGTTTATATGAATTGTTTTTTTTAAGAACATAAAAATAATTCAAATGTATATCAAAGACCTCTCAGTAAATAGAATACATAGATGATTAACGTTTCTTTATAACAATTTATTCGCATATCTCCTTAAGTATGCATAATTAAAAAAAACGTATATACAAACAAAATTCATTTTAATGAGCCACAGCTTTTCTCTTGTGTATAATTTTGCGTTATGATCTGCTGTTTCGAGAAAAAATTATTTTTTGTCATCCTTCCAATTGTTTCATTTTTAACCCAAAAGAAACAAAAAATCGAAAATGCAAGTTGAGATTCAGACTTATTTTTTTCGGAACCCCCCTAATAATCTATGTAAGTGCCACTTTTTTCAAAACACGTTTTATTAGCTTGAACCTTCTCTGAAATTCCCCTACATAATTGAAGCATTAAATTTTAAAAGATCCACAATTTATATGTCCCAAAGTTTCAATAGCTCAACATTTTTATGTTCCCACATTAAATTACTTTTATCGAGAATCATAATGGACTTTGAAGAGATTAAATGAAGATGAGAATATTGAAGCTGCAACAGAAAGTCATATGGCCAATTCTGAGGATATTGGCCTATAAAGAGATAATCCATATTTACGCACGAGAAAGGACCTCGATATATCGGTAGAACTGGCGAGAATAAAAGCCAAGAATAATCGAAGCATCGTAAAAGAGGAGCTGCTTTTCCTCAAGAATAAGCAGCAGTGGTGTAAAAAAATTCCTCTCTTTCTCGAAGGAGAACTCTCGTTCCACGATCAAAATTGACTCTTGGAGAAATTTCTACACGAGTATTGCTTTGGAATATCTCTCGATTTACCAATTTCGAGAAATAGTTCCCACCAAGAATATTGAGAATTTCGCAAAGTATTTCTTGATCTATTTATTGATATTCATTTCAAAATTCTTGAAATTCCATCAGAAAAAGGGAGTCATTTATTTTAGATCATATTAAATAATCTAAGTTTACACAAATTGAAAACTAATTTACTTTCTATACATTTCTTACACAAACCTTATCCGGGAATCGAACCCGTAATGGGCGCCACTAGTGTTTCCAATAAGAACTGAATTTAGAGGCATTTTTAATTTATTCTCAGAGCTTCTGAAGACTGTATCTAGTTTTCTGAGAATCCATGCTTTTGTTCGTCACAAGAATAAATGTATTGCAATGCGGCTGCTGCTATATAGCGTTCCCGGGAGGTTCGTGAGACTCGAGTGGGTAATAGAGATCCTTCAAGATCGCGAAATCACGAGTTGGAGCTTTGCAAATTAAATTAGAAAGTTCCCCCTGTCTTCAACCGAGTGTCTCGTTTGTTTCGGAATAGCTCCCGCTGTATAAACTAGATATCTAACTGCGAACAGATACATCCTACCGAGACAGACTATTATTCTGCTGCTACTTTGTTAATTGTTTGTTCTTCGACTAAATTCATCGCTATTTTCTAATTCTTGCAATTCTGGAAACTATTTTCATTTTTTTTGCTCCCTACATTTAGATCAATTGTTTAAAAATTATTCTCTCTTCATTAGAACAAATGGGATTCGACTTTAGAAACAGTTTTCTTTTAACAAAATTAGAATAGCCAGACACCAACATTTTTCAGTATACAAATCAAATAGAATCTAATTCCAATTTGAAGGTATATTGAAAGGCAATTTCATCTAATTTGAGGGCAATCATAATTTATGTATAACATAAAAAATATGAAGGATTTCCAAGTTTTGAACATCCAAATTGAAAAAAAATTTAAATCGGAAACTCGGTAAGATTATAATTAAAAAAAAAAACGAAACTCAATTCTAATTGCAAAGGTCTAGAATTTTCTTTTGATTTGAATTTAGTACATTTAGTAAATTTAGAACAGAAATGTAAATTTGACAGATTTTTTCAATTTCTATCGGTATTCAGTGAATAATCGTTATAACAGTGAAATTGGAACGCAATCCTTAGTTTGGCAACTCGAATTTAAAAGAAATTCAGTTAATACTTTAAAACATTACAATTTCCAAGTATCATCATTTATAACACAATCGAAATGAATCTATACGAAGCCCTCAAAATAGAAAGAGCTAGAAATTAAAAGCGTTGTAACACAAAATAGTAGAAAAGAACCCGACATAAAACACAAGAGAACACTAAAATTTGAAAGTATAGAAATTAAAACGATCTAAATTGGAAAGAATTTATTGCTGAAAGCATAGCTAGTAAATTATAATTCATCATAATTTACAGTAAATTATCCTAATTCGAAAGTATCCTAATTTTATTTTTTAATACTTTCAAACTTAAGATTTACTTGCATCTAAATTGATGAGCCTTAACACTTAAAAGCCCATCTAATTTGGAAAGAATATTTTTTAAATTCCATGGTTTTTGTAGAAAGCATTCAAATTGAAATTTATCAATTGAAAAGTTTCTAGGTAGGTATATAAATTTGAATTTATATTGGAAGACATTAAAATTGTGGCTCTTCTAATGTAAATTAAAAATCTTCAGAATATGAAAACCCTCTTATAATTCAAACGTCTTAAATTAAAAAATTCATATTTAAAAAATTCTTAGTTTTTAGCTTTTCAAAACCACACCTTGTAAATCTGATATCCTTTGAATTCCATAATTTTAAAATCTGAAAATTTCGATACTTTTGACATAATAGTAGTTGAATAAAACTTGAATATAGAACCCATCTGAAAATATTTCTAACTTCAATTTCTTTTCTTTGTTCCAGGGTCTTTGGAAATTGCACCACACGCCGGGACAGCACGAAGAGTCATTTTGGTCCTCAGTCCTTCATCTTTGAGTAACAACTGGTCAGATTCCAGCGTCGTATCTGTTTTCAAACAGTTGTCGACACTTTCGACCCGAACAATTGTCGTCACATTGAAAAATCTTCCGAATCTGACGACGATGGCCAAGTCTTCGAGGCGCAGTCACGAAGGTGGAATCGTCTTCGATCGACTAAAGATCCTTCACTGGGACGAAGGTGGCGGATCCGGCGCTGGTGGTTACAAATTCTGGTACAAACTTAGACTCGCCATGCCGCCAGTTCGACCTCCTAGTTGTGAATCCGGTTGCCAATCTGTTGCTATGATAGTTCAAGCCAATGGAAAATCCAGTCAACAAAAAGCCCATTCGCGAGAGAGTCTCGAAGTTCTCGTTTAGAGGATCTACTAAAACTCCTCCTTCGAACTCAGGGATTTGGAATCCCGAGAGCTCAAGCGCTAGTAAAAGTTCTTTGGAATTCTAAGTCGATGAAATAGTTAACGACGATCGAAATTTCCTCCAACTTGGAAAATTGCAAGCTTTTATTATAATAATATAATTATAATAATATATAATATTATTATAATACATATATTATTATTATACATTATATTATATTACATTATAATATTATTATAATACATATATTATTATAATACATGATATTGTTTTTTTTATTTTTAAATATTTATTGTTCAAATATTTAATTTAAAAAAAATGTAATTTTTTCCAAAACTTCTCAAAGAAACTCTGAAATTCAAGAATCTGCTTCTCTTGAAATATGGAATTTTCAAAAAAGCTCAGGGTATTTTTTCGGAAGAAAAGTTTTAGAGCTTCTTGGAGAAATTGGTATTTTCAATACTTTTTTCTAATAAAACTCGAGGGAATTAAATGTTTCACCTTAGAATTATTTGATCTTTATTTTCATAATTGAAGCTCTCTTGTAAAGTTGTAAGATTTATTTAAAAGTCAAAATAGAAGAAAGGAAATACAAACTTGCAAGACCAAACTTGCAAATTTTATTGATATTCAACATTTTGATTTGGAACATAAACTCCTTCTTTGACAAGAGGGTTTTCAATTTATAAAAAATACATATCGCGAATTCTAAGAACTTAGCATCCCAAAGACGAGCGCATTTATCAAGGCTGCATTAGGTCTCTATTAGGAATTCTGTAAAAAGATATCGAATAGAAACGGATAGACTTTGTAAGGAGTTTTTGTTCTCGATGATATTCTGCTGTTTGTACAGAAAATAACTATAAGCGAGAAGGACGTCCCGGGTAAAAGTCTTCCATTAGAAAAATTAGGGGAAAAACAAGTTATATTTTATTCCCATTAAGTTGGATTGCTATAAAATAAATTTGTTTTTGCTTCTAGTCTTTTTATGGAATTGGAAATCGATGGGCTTGATGATACTCGGCACGGAGGTCACTGTCGGGTTTAGAATCCTAGAAAGGGTGTTGAATTTGTTAAAGATTTTTTATACTGTGAAGAGCACTGCCAAAACTTCTTTGTCTAGTGCACGTCTATCGAATATCAAAATGTATTTTACCGGACCACCTGGGAACGATCGATTGAATAAAATATTACGAGTCTTCCTTCTCGTTCGCACACACCCCTATGTGAAGGGGCGAAAATGCTAGTGTTTCGTTTTATATAAATATATATATATATAATATCTTTTTCACAAGTTTTGTACATATCTATAATAGCGGTGCACAAAGGTGCCATTATTTATTTAGTTAGAGCTATTATTTATGTTGCAAGTGTATGTCATTGAAGTCGAAAAATGAGATCGCAAAAATGAATTTACGATTTTCTCCAAAGTGTTGATATTTTCTCCAGCGATTATGATTTTACCATTCGACTCCTCAGAATATTTCCATTTTGGAATAGTATTTTAGCCGCAATTTATATATTTTTACCCGTTTTTTTGTTTTCAGTTTAATTCGAAATCGCAACTTATATATTGTACTGTAAAACTGTCTTATTGTAACTGCAGCGTAGCCGTATGTAATTGTATCCATAGAAATTATATGTATGTATAATGTACATGTATAATATTAAGTTTAGTTAATGTAGGAAATGTTAAAGCAGTGAGCTTAAGTTTAATGATACGGTAATCTCTTTACTGTCAGTATTACGATACACTAGTGTACTTGTCTCGCGACCTGCCGCTCGTAGATTTTCCTAACGAGCACTATTGCGAGCTAAGTAAGCAGAGTATAGTTTAGCTCTATTATTTAAACCCTCCCTTCTCTTTCTACGACAGATCTGAACGCGAACTCTTCGTATTAATGATATGTATGTATGTATGCGGATTTTTTTACGTACACTGCGCATAATAAAAAGGACGTGCGTATAAGACATTTTTTATGGATCAAACTCAACTGTGTCCGATTGCATATATTTATTGGAAATAAACTATTTCGTATAATATTTAACTGAATTAGTTTCAATGCCACTTTCCAAAATCCCAGCAACTTTCCCAATTATTCAGAAATTCACTCAAATTGTTACCAAAAGCAAAAAATTGGGAAGACACCGGGAGGCCACTGCTTATTTAGTCGTGGTTTCTCCCGATTTAGAGAAAAATATACTCTTTTTGCGAAAGCGATAAGCAAACCATATAAACAATTCAAAAATCCATTATTTAACCAATTTTGAAATATTATGTTTCAAACATTTATGAAGCAATAATTTCGAATTGAAAGCGTCTGAAATTAAAAATATATATACATATATAGAACGAGTTTGAATAATTTAATTAGAAAAAGGAGTAGAATTGTATAATTTGTAAGTTAAATAATAATAATATAATAATATAATATATATAATATAATAATAATAATATAATATAATAATATAATTTGTAAGCTAAAACTTGAAAAAATTATTTTTAATCGAAGAATCATGAAATTGAATGATTTAATGTTAAAATTTGGAAATGGGATCATTTAAAATTCAGAGATTTGAAATTCTATTACTTATAATTAAAAGCGTTCAAAAATAAATAAAACTTTTGAATTTGAATAATTTTAAATTCAAAGAGATAAAAATTTGATAATTTGAAATTGAATCTTCCAAAATTCTAAAATTTTAAATTACATAACAAAATTATGATTTAACATTAAAGCTGATTAGACAAATTTTTCTAAAATAAAAAAATAAATGGAATTATTCTAAAAAAAAACTTTCAAAATAAATAGTAACTTCAAATGGGAAACATTAAAAATGAAAAAAATTCTACTTCGAAACGTTGAAACTTAAACGAAAGCGAACACGTACATTTGGGTGTCTGCAAAAGAAAAAAACAACAGAAAAGTTAAAAGTACTTAATATTATTAAATACTTAATATTAATTTTTTAGTCATGTAAATAATACGCCCAATTCTCAAAATTATTATCAAAAAAATTATTATTTTAAGTTTTTCTATACATCTCATTTTTATGAACCTCAAATAGCATAATTTTTGAAAACTTTGCAAGCAATACTACATTTGATAGCACTCAAAAATTTCATTTGGAAAAAATGCGACGATTTTAGCCATGAAAATTGCCGGGCCCTGAATTAATTTCTAAAATCTTCTTAATTTTTGTAGGTAAATTTTTGAGCACGAGAAAGTTCTTACAGGCTCAAAAAAATGTAGTATAGTTTGTGTAAAGATTCTCATTTTTTTAGGTTTATAAGAATGAGACTTTGGCATAGATAATGTGAAAATATTAAAAGCTTACGAAAAAAATTTAACGATTTTTGTAAAACTCTACGAATTTTCAAAACTTATTTTTGCCCCACGGAACCTCAGGATATTAGTCGATCTATTTAAAATTGTACACAGATCATAACGGGCTCAAAATTAAATTTTAGAGTACTAGGCTGTTTCTGACCTTTTTTCGACAACGTACATTAACGCTCAGATAACAAAACTGTGTCCGTATCCACGCAAAAAAAATCGCGTTTGGTAGTTTGGTCCAGTATTCTTATTATTTAAAATCACATGAAAACACTACCGTACTCGAATTTAAAGACTCAGAAATTATTAATAGTAATTTTTTTGAAAAATTAATTTAAGTACATGCAAATATTTCGAGTGCGGTGCGAACTATTGAAAAATGGAGCCTTTTGCGGAACGTCTAAAGAGGAATAACTTTGCACTATACATTTCTTTCGTATCTCGCCTATTTTTTTTTTTTTTTTTATATTGAAAATAAAAAAAAATTATTTTCAAAATAATCCCCAATATGTGCACTTTTTCCAATTACAAGAATCTTACAAGAATCAAGATAGAAAAGTTAAACATTTGTATTAGTTGGAAAAATAATATAGTGCTTTAAATAAATTCAGCCCTATTTTTTATAACAAAAGTGAAAAATGTACCGCTACGACTAATTCTCAAGAATTTTCGTCAATCAATTTAAGCTTAAATATGAAAATGGTTTCAGAAATTAAAAAATCGTAAGTAGACAAATATTTATTGCAAACCATCTCCACAATAAGATTTATTAACATTTTGCACATCGTAAGACTAGTAAGTAAGTCACTAAAAAAAGAAAATGCTGGCCAACCTAAATTCTAAGGAGTATTTTCAAGAAAGCTATCAAATTTTCTGTGATGTAAGATATTTTTTTTCATATCGTATACATGTCTTTCAGTATTTTCCCCTTTTAGAGTAACTCGCCAGACTTTTCAACACTAGATCTCTTCAGTAAAAATGATACAAAAAATTCAATATATACAATATACATATATACTTCACGTTAAACCGTAATTTGAGTATAAACCATAAGATTAACATAAAGATTAAAATATTCAATAATATAAAATATATTAACTGTAACGAACGTATCTAATGATTGAGTTTGACTAATTTGAAATCTCCCTAACAAAAGCCAATAAGGCACCTTCAAAAACATTAGAGTATTTAAATTTGCTCTCATGTTTTAAACCATCAATTGTATATATAATCTTCCCCTTTTCCAATTAACAAAAATTTACAACTTCGAACGAATGTTTTCGATTTTCTTGGATGCGCGTTTTTGCAAGTCAGGCAGTTTCATTGCCAAACCCATATTTCCTTGAATTTTGACTTTTCCCTGGAAGAAAGCCTTCTGTGGATTCAATTTTCCAGATATAAAATCGACCACATCAGTATCGCTGATGGTGAAAATAACATCTGGTTTGTCTTTTCCATTATATTCGACTTTCCCCTTTCCAACTTTGGCATTGATTACCCAATAGCCTTCAGCGCCATCAGGTCCGTTGGTTACTTTGAGTCCATAAATTCCTCGAACGCCTTCGATGAATCCTTCCTCATCATCTTGCATGGCGATTTCTAGCGCTTGCAAAAGCGTATTCGCTTTGAAATTTGAAGGATCGGCAGTAGCGGCGACGTTGTTTCTTCGAACTGCTTGTGGGAACCCTAGACGGTAAAGGGCGACAACAACCGCACCTCCGAGACCAATGTTGTGCTGAAGGGCAAGCTTAACTCCAGGAACTTGTCTTTTGCCAGCTTGGCCTCTTAATTGCCAACAAAGTTCAGAGCACTGGGCCAAACCAGTGGCTCCTAAAGGATGACCCTTCGAAATTAAACCACCGCTAGGATTCACCACGTATTTTCCACCGTAGGTATTGTTTCCAGAATCTATGAGTTCTCCAGCTTTTCCTGGTGGACAAAGTCCGAGGGCTTCATAAGTGATCAACTCGTTGGCCGAAAAACAGTCGTGTAATTCTACAACTTGCACGTCGGATGGTCTGTATTGGGTGTTGGAGAAAAGTTTGTCTGCTGCATTTTTCGTCATGTCGTAACTGAAAAATAGTGAATTTAAAACTGTAATATAAAATGCTTGAGAAATACGGTTTCCAAATTTTATGACTTTTCCAGTTTTTCTAGGTCTAATTTGAAAAAATTCCGGATAAACTTTTCAAAAAATCCAGTCAATTCTATTCAATTTCAACATGTTCTACTAGTCGCAAACTAATTTATCAACAATTTCTTGTACAATTATTGATCAATGCAAATCCTAGCAGGCAAACTTTTTACGATAAACTACAATATTCCATGGAAACGTCGTTTTTACAGATGATGGTAAAAAATTAAAAATTTTGTCATGGTTCGACATAGAAAACTAAATTTTTTTGGTGAAAAATCAACATTTTTAATTAATAAAGTTTTGTCATTTTGTATAAAAAATAAAAAGTTTCTAAGAAAATTTATGAAAATCTACAACATCAAAAAGATTTCTGAATTTTTAAATAATTTTTTGTAGAAAATTACGAATTTCGACCAATAATGACGAATAATTACACATTACATGAAATTTCACGAAAATATACGAATGGAAAAACTAGATGTAGCTTTTTATATTTTGTTTTTAGAAAAAAAAAAAAAATAGTTTCTACACACAATTACAAATAACTACGTTTTTCTACGAAAAATAGGAATATCTACACGGAGAAAGAAGTCCGGCGTTGCGACTGTTGATCAGGCGCATGTCGCAGGCTTTATTTCTAAGAGCCTCCACGGACTTTTTCGGTGAGTCTCCTTGCAATTTGCCTTTAGGCCACGCCTCCTGCCGGTTGACACGTTCGCACCACTAAATGTTCGCAGAAGGCGTGGCCTAAAGGCAAATCGCAAGGAGACTCCTCGAAAAAGTCCGTGGAGGCTCTTGGAAATTTCGCTCGTACTCTTGGAATTAATGCGTGACAAATGTTCACGCGCTAATGGTTAGATTTTTCTCTCCGAGTACAATCCCCTAATGTATTAGGGGATTTATTTATTGTTTTGAAGATTACCGAAGTTATGGTCATTTATATAATTAACCCTCAGTTACCTTACGTATTTTAGTATACGTTGTTACCCCACGGGGGTCAAAAAGCCCCGGCCCGTCTTCTCAGGTTTGTATCTCAGCGACAAATCGGTTAATTAGAGTCAATTTTTTTTTCACTGAAAAGGTTTTTTGTGCTCTAAAATGCAATGCTAATCAAATAATTCTAAAATAAAAATTGAGAAATCTGTATCAGAATTAACCAAAAAAAATTTGATTACAAAATCTGAAATATTTTTTTTTTTCAAAATGATATAATTCTCAGTCAAATGCAGGTAAAAGTGTTTATATATAGTGATTTTTAAAGCTCGAAAGTCACACTTTTAGGTGATATAGGTGACATAGTGATCGGTTTTAAAAAGCATAATTGTTTCATCATGTGAAAATTGCGAAAAATTGCAAAACGTATAAAAATATTACCTGACACAAAATCATGCAGTATGTATATAATGGGGTGAAATTAAAAAAAAATCAAGGAAATGCATTAAAAGACGGTTAATTTATTGGATTTTCCGACATACAATTGTTATTTTATTGTGCGCAATATTGGCACAGTGTTGTCGTATGTCCATGGCACATGGCTCTATTACAACGCAGACATTTGTACCATGCTTTTTGATATGTTCGCAGCACTTCGAGTACAAGAACGCGTCTCCATTTCCGTTTCTGAAAAATAAGAGAAATATTTCTCAAATGAAAATATTGGCGAAGTCATATAATCATTTTTTCAAGAATATGAGAAAAATATTGATAGTTTTTATTCAAATTTCTATAAAATAAGAAAAATATTAACTTTTAAATTTGAAAATTCAGTTGCGAAATCATATTATTATAATTTTGTTCACAAATATATAGTTCTTGTTACCTGTGATACACGAAAGGCCTTGCTTCACAACCAATCTCTGTCGATGGATGTTTCCGGGGAGAAATTTCTATAAAATCAAGAAAACACAACATTTCAATATAAGTTTACTTTTGCGTCACACAAAAATTACTTTTCTTTCAATATTGGACACAAAACAAAAATTTAAATAAAGAATTTACTTACGTTTTGTATTTGTCTTCACATCACTTTTTGTAACGTTGTTATCCCACGGGGGTCTAAAAGGCACACATCGAACTATCACACTGTCGCTTTCGGCGTAACCAACCGAACTGAGTCTGATCATGCATCATGGGTTGAGCATGGACTAGGACCTCTAAACTTTTTTCCCCCCCGGGTCCTGGCCCGCTCCCTTAGCCTATACAGAAATGGCACCGCTTTCGAAAAACCTCTGGGTCATTTTGACCCCCGTGGGGTAACTGAGGGTTAAAAAATATGTTTTAAATAGAAAGTCTTTTGTCATTAACATAATTCAAAGTGAATGTAAGAATAGAAAAAGTTTTTTATTTTGACTTCCCATATGAGGAAGCAAAAATATTTGCTAATTAATCATAATAAAGAAGCAAAGTGCTCATAAAATGAGCACCATAAAATTGTAAATACAAACAAAGTGGAAACATCCGATATCGAATTCACAGCTAGTTTTACCAAATATGCAGTTAAATCCTCAACCAAACAGATGAATTCTCACCCAAGTGGACGAATTTTCAACAAATTCAAACTAAATAGTTGAATTTTCCAGAAAATAACATTTCAGCTAGAAAAGAAAAATTTTCATCAAGATGATCAATTTTCTACCAAAAGACTAATTTTCAAAAAAATACATGCATTTTCAACCGTTAAATATTTATTTTAAACAACTAAATTTCAACAAAAAAAAAAGAAGAATTTTCAATCCGTTGAATTGAACTGAAATAGGTTAATTTTTAAGGAAACAGTTGAATTATCGACAAAAATGATGAATTTTCAACAAACAAGATTAATTTTCTACCTCAAAAAGACGAATTTTCAATAAAATATACGGATTTTCTATCTAATATTTGAATTTTCAATTTGTAAAGGATCTATTTGGAACTAAAAATGAAATACTTCAATTTTTACGTAGGCCAAAAAAATAATTTTAAACGCAAAAAACAATTTTTAACAAACAAAAACGAATTTCCGACAAAACAGTTAGAGTTTCAAATAAATAATTGAATTTTTGAATAAAAAGGATGAATTTTCAACCAAAAATGAAATAGTCAAATATTCAGTTAAAAAAAAAATTAATTTTCAACAAAAAATTAAAGGAATTTTCAACAATTTAACAAAGAAGTCCAACTTTCAATCAGGTAGTTCAATTTTCGACATAAAAAGATGACTTTAACAAAATTGTTGCATTTTCAAAAAATTATTAAATTTTTCAACCAGATAGTAGCATTTTTTATCAAAAGAGAAGTATTCTGAAGCAAAAATATAATGGTAGACTTTGCAACAACAAAAATTAACTTTTAACCAAGAATAGTTGGATTTTCTTATTAGGTTCTATTATTTCAGTTCACATTTAAGGGCCTGTGACACTGACAGTCTGTCACGTGACCAATTTTTAAAGGAATTTCTGGTATTATATTGGATGAGTTTATAATTTGAAAAATGCACATCTTGTGCTACATTTTCAGCAATATTTTAAAACATATAAGGACACGTCTGTCTAGTCCATTTGCATTTTTATTTTCTTCATATAGTGTAAGTTCACTAATTTTTATCTTGAAATGTAACTGAGAACAGGACTTTAGTGCCCTGGCTAAAATCGAATAAACAGAATTGCATTATTTGAACGACATAAAAACTCAAATAAGCCGGCCAGGCATGCCCTTATATATTTTGAACCATTTTTTAAATTTTCGGCACAACATATTCATCTAATAGTATAAACTAATAGTTTGAACTCATTATTCATTGTTCGATTGACGGTTATATAAAATTAAATTTACATTTCGTATTAAAAAGTAGGAAAACGATCAGCTTCAGTGTCACATGACATAAGAAAATTTACGACTCTAAAATGAAGATTTAGTTTTTTATATATTTTTTAAATAAGTTTTTGTAAAAAATTAAGAATTTCTACAGAAAATTAGGAAGATTTGCTATTTGAAAAAGCTATGTAGTTCTTCATATATTTTCTTTTAAAATTAAAAAAGTTTCCACACAATTATAAATAAATACTAATTTATAACAGAAATATACGAATCCAAAATAAAGGTTTAATTTTGAATAATTTTGAATAGGTTTTTTGTTAAGAAATTAAGATTTTCTACAATGTATAATGAATATGTCATTAAGTATATATTTTGATAAATTAGAAAAATGCATTAAAAGTTCTTAGAAATTTTTAGACATTTTTATAGAAATCCATTAACGTTCTTGTACAAATATTCATAGAAATTATTTCCACAAGGTTATCTTCAATAATTACTTAATTCTAAACAATTGTCACTAATTTTATTTATATTTTTTTTAATCTGGAATTAAAATCATATTCTTTTTATAAATGAAAAAATCAATTTGCGAATTTCAAATTCCCCGTGAAATACTAAAATAATTAATAAGATTTTGAAGCAGATGCGAATAACAAAAATCCAGTCGATTTTTCAAAATTCCATGACTTTTCCAGGTCTTTCAGGCCTTGTAGCAACTCTGGGCAAAGAATTTTGTAGTCGAATCGACTTTTGCAGAATTTTTAAATATATATTTAATTCTTTTGGCCAGTTAACGTCTGAAAATTAATTTCGAGCACTTACCCAACTATTTTCATGCTGCTTCGTTCCTCAAAGGTAGATGGCAAATCTGTAGACATTTCCATTCCCACAATTTCCACTGCCTGAGACTGCAGGTTGTGTTTTCGTACGAATTCTTCGTTGGCTAAAACCACAGCAGCTGATCCGTCGGAGGTAGGACAGCATTGCAATTTTGTAAGAGGTCCAAAAATCTTTGGAGAATTCATAATTTGTTCTAGGGTGTATTTATCTTGGAATTGAGAGTAGGGATTGTTCATGGAATGTAAGTGATTTTTGTAGGCGATTTTCGCGAAATGTTCTGGTTTTGTTCCGTATTTCTGCATGTGCTCAATACCCGCGTTTCCGAATAATTGTGCAGCCATTGGACTGTCATTAATACCTAAAAGAAAAAAGAGATCGTTAAATTAAAGGAATTTAATGTAATTGTGATTAAAATTTCGATTTATTATATTATAATAGTCCATTTCAAATAGCTTTTTTTATAATTAAAATTACAAACCTGCTATATCAGCCATGACAGTGATGTGTTTATCCATAGGATTTGTACGATCGAAGTATTTGGAAGAGAGTGATCCGCGCTCCATTTTCTCGAAACCAAGAGCCAAGACACAATCGGCGTTTCTACTTTCTATGATCTGCTTAGCCATTAATAAAGCGGTGGATCCAGTTGAACAATTGTTGTTAACATTGTAAATTGGGCAACCAGTTAAACCAACTTCGTACAAGGCTCTTTGGCCACAGGTGGAATCTCCATACACGTACCCAACACAAGCAGATTTGATTTCTTCGTATTTAATTCCAGCATCTTCGAGGGCCTTCAATGTGGCTTCCTTTCCCATTTGATTATAATCGAAGTTCTCACGTCTGCCTGGTTTCTCAAACTTGGTCATACCCACCCCTACAACGTAAACTTTGGGTTTCTGAGCCATTGTGAGAGTCTGAAATAAAATCATTTCCAATACATTAATATGGATTTATGTTCTTTACGGATGAGTATGTTTGGTTTAGAATTTAGATCCAAGTTAAACCCGTTGCAGACTATTCAAATGCAGCATTTAAAAAATTTTCTAATCTTTTACAAACTTTTATCATTTAGAATTTTGCAATCACAGGGTGGTAACAAAATTACATTTTTTAAATTTCTTGAGTTATTCCTGACAAATTTTTCATTTTCCCTGACCATTAAAATTAAAAGACTAAAATTTTAATCTTGCAACAATTTTAATATGCATACAATCTTTTATAAATAGAATAAAGCAATTTTAGATTTGAATTTGATTGCCTTGAGGACTGCCACAATCTAATTTACTTGAAAAAGTGACCTATTTAAACCGGAAAAGTGAACAGAAGTGAGTAACCCAAAAAGTAACTAACCCAAAAAGTCACTAATGTGCATTAATAAAGTGACTAATAAGTTCTTTTGAATTAATCTTCAAAATTCAGTAAATTTGAAATTAGTTTAGAAAAATGTACGGGAATTCAAAAAGATTTAGTCAAATTTCTAAAAATTCAAGGTAAATTTAGAAGACTTCAGGATCAATTACACAAAAATTAAAAATTTATTGAATTAAGTCGAATTGAGTGAAGTAGAAAATTGAAGAGAAATCTACAAAATTTAGAATCGAGGATAATTTAATAAGAATTCAGGGTGAAATCCAAAATAATTCAAATAAATTACGAGATATATTTGAAAATCTCTTGAAATCTTTGAAACCCTATGAAATCTCACACTTTTTGTGAGTAAATTCTTTGAAATCACTTCAAATGATTAAAATATATTTAAAATAACGTAAGCTATTTAAAATCCTTTAAAATCATTTGAAATCTATTGAAATTTTTCAAGGCTCTGGAAAATTCTTTGGAATTATTAAAAACATCCTAAGAACTTAAAAATTCTTTGAAATCCCTTCAAATTATTGACATCAATTTAAAATTCCTTGGAACCTTTTAAAATATAGTAAAATCATCAAAAAACTCTAAAATTTTTAGAAATATCTTGAAATATTTCTAAATCTTTAAAATCCATTTGAAATCCATTGGAATATTATAAAATCCCGTGAAATTTTATGATATCTGATATTTTCTGAAATACTGGAAAATATATTAAAATGGAAGTGTCTACGTGTACCGAAATTTCGGTACAAATATCTCCGAACTACGACTTTGGCTATTTGTATTGAAATTTCGGTACGAATAGCTGTCAGATACTATTTTGGCTGTTTGTAAACTTCTGAAAAGCGAATACCTCCAATTAATTTGAAACTCCGTATACATATGCATATCGAGGTCAAAACTCCTGGTAAATTCTGGTAAATTCTTTAGAACCATCTTTAAAATTTGATTAATCCCTTAAAATCATTAAAAACGTTAGAAATACCTTTAAAAAATTGATGATTTCTTGAAAATACCTTAAAATCTTTTTAAATGCCCTAAAATGTTTCACATAATTCAAAGTCCCTTGAAACTTTTTAAAGCTCTTGAAAATTCCTTGAATATTTTAAAAATACTCTGAAATTAATCAGATTGTTTGAAATCCCTTCAAATAATTGAAATCTGTTAATAATTTTAGGAATGTTTTAAGATACCCTAAAATATTTCAAAAGAATTCAAGAAAATTCAGAAATAGATATAGACCTAAATTCAATAGCGGTCAACTCAGCGGTTAACTTATTGAAATAAAACTGACTAAAGTGATATTTTCATTTAAAAAATGTGATTATAGTGATTTTATCTTAAAAGTCTGACTAGAACGTCATTTTAGATTAAAGTTCTTTTCCCTGACTTTTCCTGATTTTCCCCTGACTGACGGTCACACTCAATTATAAGGTTTTCACATTTTGAAAAGAATTGAGCGTTTAATACAATTTATCAATCCTATTTTCGTTACTAGCTGGAACATTATTCCAATATAAATGAACTTTAGGTCGAGTATTGAGCTCCGGCAAATTTTGCCGTATTTAAAGTTTCTAGTCCGGCAAATTTTTTGTGTCAATAAGGAACTTTCTGTTCCGATTATATTTTTTTCTACTTTGGTAAAATAGTAGAATATTTCACTAGTTTATCAAAAAATGAGGAATATTAAGTTATAAATACACACAAGGTGTCGTATAATCAAGAATATTACACTAAAGATTTGCTCATCACTTCACTATTCCTATAATAATACACTTCATCACTAATTTGCGAATTGTTTATCTTCAGATTCGAATCACGAATCCTCACGATCACTCTTCTGTGACCAGTCACTAAAATGCCGTACTACAAATTTAAAATACGGCAAAAAATGCCGTACCTGTATACAATACGTAAACGTTAATTGAAAAACACTATTTTAACCATTTTATGTGAAACCTCGGATACATTATAACCAATGGAAATAATTTTTTCCTAGAAATATATAGAAAAATTAAAAATTCTGAATATTAAAATTGAATAGATAACTATTTCGTAAAAGTGCCAAGGCTACACGACTATGATTTAACTACGTGACACTATAATGCTATTTTAAAAAACACATTACTTCTTATTACTATGTTTTACTACTCATTAAAAATTTTGAATTAATGTGGAATCAAATAACTAAAATACCTCAATTTCGTGTATTCCTCACGTAAATCAGTTTCTTATCTAAACGACAATTTATCACAGAATGACACTCCCATCCAGTTGTTTGTTCTTCCCTCTTCCACAAGTCATTGTAGGTTCAAAGTTCACAAACTTTCACGAGATACAAAATATTCTCACAAAAATCCGTATGAATAATTAATCTCGTAATTAAAATACCAGTAGCTAAATATTTATTTCGATGCGACACGCCAAAAATCGACCGACAGAACTGTCAAAATCTCAAAATAAACAGGGAACTTAACCTTAAAATTTTTAAAAGAGAGAAGATTATACAGATATTGATGAGCGCAAAGTCCAAATGAGAACAACTTGCATACAGAAATGAAAGGTAAATAACGTACACCTGTCTACTTACTTATATAAATACTAAAAGTCAACGGAAATGCACCTGCAAATTGAAAATACTGCAACGGCAGGTAACTCGAATGCTTGGTAGTACAACTAAAATGAACTATTTAGTGCAAACTACTTGCCAAAGACTTTGTTATCAATTAACAGCGAAAAATAAATCGATTAAAAGAAAAAAAAATACACTTTGAACTCCGAGATGACAAGGCTGCGCCTAAGCTGTTGTATTTTCACGTGACGTGAAGTCAATTTTTCTGGAGTAACGGATGTCGCCACTCGCCAGAGCAAAGATCTTTGGCCAGAGCCAAGTGGCTCCTTTCACTTTGAGAATATTACTTTTCGCTTTGAGAAAAATGCATATACGCATGTTTATCCTTATCAATTTGATTAAATGAGGAACATTTTTACAAAGTGATGACTAATTCATTCGCTGTCGTTTCCTGCTCGCCATACATTAACACGCTAGAAACAAAACAAATTTGATCTGGGAGCTACTTGCTTTCCGGTACCGGTAATTTTAAATGTCAACGGGTTTGTTTTCATAACACTTCCGAGGCTGAAGCCGATGAAGCTTTTCGCAGAATGACAGTACGTGAAATCGTGAGTATTGTAAACCCTATGAAATACCTTTTATAAAGCAAATTTTATAAGAAAATATAATTTTTTGAGGTAAGAACTTAAATTGTTTTTCTAACTTAATTCGATCTATGTTTTATTTTGTGACTGCGTTTATTTTAGTTATGACACGTGCTGAAAGTAGGGACAAAGACATTTAATCGACGTAATTTATTCCTGGCATCACATCGTTTTTATTTTTACAAAATAAACTGCTCTTTGTTATTTGATTCAAAGTCGATTTATGTATTTTCAAAAACATTTGAATGTTGCTTGCACACTTTTTTTGTACTTTTATACCAACAATTTACAATAATTTATGTAAAAAATTAATCCGTATTTTAAGTTTTAATACTACCTCGAAATTGTTGTTGAAATATTTTTTTTAAGTGTGGGCGGTCATTAGAAATCTTTGTAAGAAGCAATTTCTTGAAACAGACAATACCTTTTCATATAGACTAATTTATGGATTAAAAAAAATAAATAAATTATCAATGATAAAAACGCCAATCCATTTCCCTTCTAGCCTTTTTTTATTTGTCGAATTTACTTTCGCAACAAAATAATCAATCAGCAAATAAATTTATTTGGATGATTAAAGTTGAGTTGTTTTTGGAAATTATTTTGTTAATCCAAAAATTAGGCTACGCGAGTGGGTAACCCAAAGTATTACGAACTTTAATTTACAATAAGAGAATTTGGAAATCTTGTTCTTAAGAAAAAGATGTTATCCTTATTATTGATACCCTTTTTGATCTTCAAAGTACGTTGTTATTGTTTGGATGGAAGGCCCTTGTAGAAACCATTCCAGGGGACATTTCTTCAATATTCGCTGGGCAAATAAAACAAACTATAATCGTACTGAACTGCTGGGATCTTTTAAGGCAGATCGTGCTCTTCGTTCCAAGTTTAGACACAAAGAAATAGCTGGGTTTAAAAGGAGTTCGTTGCCTTTCTGCGATTCATTTGTACACGAACATTTCGCGGAAAAGCGTCTTAGAAATTCCTTAGTGAAATTCAAAATTGAAAAGTCCCAATTCATTCTTTGTTTATATTTAATATACAACAAAAAAATAACGAAAATTACATGACCTCAAATGTAACAAGCAGTGAAAATACAAAAATTTCGGAGTGATAATTTAGGAAATCGAAAATAATACACACGATCGACTGACATTGTAAATTATACGCATTAGGTAAATACAGTAAACAAAAATATTTTCATAAGTATAATAAAAAATTTCCTTTTACAAAAATATTGTGTGAGGATATTTCTGCCACAAAAAAGGAACTGTTCTGTATTTCAAAATAAGAATATGATCTTATTTTGAGGAGACGTTGAATATAGAAATGAATTGGTTGTAATTTCTAATGTTTTTCAGAAATGAACATAACCTAAAAGAATTTAATTTTTGAACTTTTGAATAAAATAATTATAAATATAGAAAGTAATAAATATAAATATAAATAAAATATTCGAATGATTCGGAAGCTGATAAAAGTTATGGTTAAATGTAAAAGGAGGATTTTGAACTTTACCTGAATGATTAAAAATATTTAAATTTTGACAGATGAGAGTTCCTAGTCGAAATCTGGTGCCGCAGCGAGTGCAGGGTGAATTTTTGCCCAGGGGGCAAAATGATGTGTCGGCTTTGCAAAGAGGTTTAAACGGTTACATGCAGGATTTGTCAAGGTCTCAAGACCTACCTCGGGGAAGCGACGCGACGTCAAGCGGACAGCTGTCACGTCGAGCGCGTAGTATCAAAATGGGTGCCGCGACGAGAGAAAAACACAAGGAAAAGTTCCTGAAGTGTCCCGCGATTCACTCCAGTTTTCGCCATGGAGAAGTTGCAAACGAAAAAGAAATCGTTTATCAACACCCGGATCACTGTGCTCAAGGATTTCCGATTTTTGAGGATATTCGAAGGCAGGGCAAACTTTGTGACGTAACTCTCAAGGTAACATAACCTCACTTCAATACATATACAGCACATACTTTTGCATCGATTTTTTACTTTTTAGGTCTATTTTGTGAAATTTAGGTGCTTCATCGCATATCGTGTTCTACTAAACATATGTATATCATTTTTTAGATTTAAAATCATGCCATTTCGAGGCTTTGCAGTTATAATGGGCTCGAAATTCCGATCTGTCAAAATCTATGTGCGCGTCAAATTTTTTGTTTATTTTCCTAAGTCAAAAATTATATAGATATTTTTTGGACTAGGATGGCAACACATTAAACTAAATTAATATTTCAAGCAAAATAATATTGTGTATTGTTTGAATTTCGTAATCAAAATCACCCTAATGTATTTAATAGTTGTTAAAAGAGAGTGGTGACTCATTCAAAATTGAAATTCTAGTATTTTAAAAATAATGAGCGAATCCATTTCGAATCATTTAAATCAGAGAATCATTCACACCTTAAATACGTATTTTACCGTTCTGAGAAAAAAATAATGTTTGCGAAGTTATGAGTATTTGAAATTTTTGGGTTGTTTTCCAAAAAAGATCAGTCTTTTCTTTAAACATTTTATAACTTAAGCTACGTGAGATGTTCCACTTCTCTACCCTCATTCTTTCTGCTGAGGTTAAATGTCCTTTTTCGAAATCCGTGCGAAAATAACCAAAATGTTGAAAATTAATAAGATCACGACAGTTTTTCTGAAACGATTAGAAGTCAATCTTCTCAAAAAATCTTTCTTTTGTTTTGCTCAATTAGTACTAGAATTACGAAGTAATCTTGTAAACTGCATTTAGGCCCAACTATTTTTCTGGTCAAGAGACTTTGTTTTCAAATAATTGAATTTACTCATTTTCCGTACAAACAACAGATTCGACAAAGTGATGAGGAAAAAACTGCCCTTTTCAAGAAGTTCTGCCAAAAATACCTCTCAATCTTTTGTGATACCTTGTATCCTTCGCGAGAAAAACTAAAAATCCAATTTTTCGAGAAAAAAAAAGTTGGTGTCTACAGAGATAATTTGGCCTACATAAAGCTTACCGAATGTCTTCTTTATATAAACAAGAATAATTACAGAATCTTGGATAAAATAAAATTTGTTTGCTAATAAAATCCACTTTTCATATTTTCAAAATTCATCCAGGAAGAAGTCGAATTTAATGGAAACCCAGACTTTCTTTATTTTATGCAATATTAAAAAAAATCCTGCCTTTATGAAGAAGACATTCAGCAAATTTTATGGAGGCTCAAAAATTTCAGCACAGAAAGCTTAAATGTCTCACTTAAGTTAAAAGTTATAAAGGTTTAAATAAAAAACTTATGTTTTTTGGTAAACAATTCATTTTAAAAACAACATATTAAAGAGACGAATGATACTGTGATTTGAACTAGCACTACTTGTATGATTTGAAATGGATTTAGTCAAATATAATTACGTATTACATTTTCCAGTGACGAATAAATTTATTAATTTATAACAATATATAACTGGTCAATTTAAAGTTTTTCTTACCTACTTAGTGAAAAACAAGATGCGTTCAAGTTGATTTTTTTATTAGTAAAGCGGTAGAACTAGATTAAAATGATTAGATAAGTATGAAGAATTGTTGATTCTTGATAAAATCTGGAGGATAAAATCTGAAAAATACATTTATAAACTTGAAGAGACCAAAGTCAGAATAATTTAGTATTCAATTTAACTTACACGAATTTATGAAATGTCCAATATTTAAATCCTTAGAAATTATTCAGTTTTAAATTTAAAATCACAATAGAAGTTTGGTATTTTTTAATATTATTATTTTATAATACAATAATTTGAGACATGAGAATGACAAATTGACAATTGAATAAGGGCCAAAAATAACATTTTACAGGGTGACCAAAAAAATTTTTCCATCTGATAAATTTAAAAACTGCTTACACATTGAAATGCCAACATTTCGAAAAATATTGTCACTGGCATTTCAGAATTTATGAAAATATGAGAATGAAAACTGGATAAGGACCAAAAATGAAATTATTTCTATGCTAGATTATAGAAAATTAATCTCAAAAATTATAAAAGCATATGGCCATTATTCACAATGTTTCATTCGGGTTATTACAGAATAGATCGTCTGGACACGTGTGACAAAATTATATTATCATTTAATGAATGAGATTTTTATTTGGTAAGAATACATTTTAATATACGTACAAATTTTGTACAATAAGTAAATACAAAATACTGATTTGAAATATGAAGTTTTGAGGTTTTCAATTTGATATCCCTCCGTCGTTATTATGTATAAATAATTCAATTCAACTTTATTTTAAGAATATGTCCCTCATTTTAATAATTTCAATCAAAATTCAAGAGAACTACATAATTTTATGTATAAAACAGGCTAGTGAAAACCGTTAGTTTTTTTTTAATTTTCTCCGTTGAATATCTAAAGAGGAGTAAAATAGAAAAATGTTCAATTTTCGGGATATCTTTAGATAGTCAAACTTTACTCATCCCATAAAGTTTTCCGACGGGACCTGAAGTTAGCTCATTAAATTCAGTTGCTTTAGTTTTCAAATTCAATAATTTTGTAAAATTGAAGTTTTTTTAAAAATTAGGTCCTTGTTTGTTCTTTCTTTATTACGGAAATAAATTAAGTTGATGTTTAATTTTAATTTAACTAATATCCGTACTTAATTTTTAGGAAAACTTTTTAATTTGATAAAATTATTCATTTTGAGAACTAAAGCTATAGAAATTATAAGCCAACTTCATTCTTATTATCTTATCGTTTCGAACCGCATAAAAGAGGGTTAAGCAATTTTTAAAGTATTTTAAAGTATAAACCATACGAGGTCCCATCGAAAAACTATGTTATGAACAGAGTTGGACCATCTATCTATTTTAGGTAATCGTTTGAATTATTTTGTTTGTTTGTTGAAAAGCATTTTGACGAATCTGTCGTTGTTTATAAGAAAACTGCGAAAATTCAGTTTTTTGAAAAAAAATATCGTCCCCATGCATTGCAAAACGAGGTGAATTGTTTTAAAGAGTGGGTTTCCTAGGAAATCAGATAAATGCTGGAGTTTAAGAAAATATTTCATTTCTCAAAGTTCCTTGTATATTCACGAATTTAGAACATTTTTAGGTAATTTTTCTACATTTCTAGAGTATTAATATTAAAATATACTGAATATGATAATTTGAAATATTTGTTATGAAGCGAATTGCGGTGCCAATCAAGAAGGTGTGCTTATTTGAAATATGAAATAAAGTGTAACTGTCTTTGCCACCAAAGTGCTTCCTGCTGCAACAAATAAGTGAGTACAAAAATGTTCAGACAGAAACGCATTTTTGTACTTGATACTTCAATTTTTGAAGTTTTTAATTGATCAAAGTTGTGATAAATAATACGCAATCAACTTTAACGTATTTAAAAAAATTTAACTTTAAACTAATTTTAAAATAAAATAAAGACAATATAAATTACAAAGAAAATTTGAGAAGATTACTCATTTCGTCAGAATTCCATAATTTCAGATATTTATAAATACCTAAAAAAACGCTCTGGGAATTTGGAGAAATAACTTGAAAGTGTTCTAAATTCCTGAATAAACCGAGAATGTAGAGAAAAGGTAACACCTGCATAGAAGATTTTTCTAAACTCTCAATTAGCTAATTCTTTAAGTTTTTAGCCAAACCTCTGATTTTCTAAATCCTTATGCCATACATAATGATATGCAATTCTCTTAAATTTTGATTAAAGTTGTTAATATTAGGAACATATCTAGAGGATAAAATTGAATCACATTATTTTCACATATAAATGACGAAGAAACATCAAGTTGAAAACCTCAAAACTTGATATTTCGTCCAGTATTTTGTATTGAAATTTTGTGATGCAGTGCATATGCCATTTTCGCAAGGCTGACCAACATTTAAAAATCATTTTTAGAAAGGGACATATTAGAACTTATACATAGTAAATTTAAATTCTGGGAACATTCAGGAACTTGTCCTCATTTACAATATTTCGATCCAACAATTATAAATTGATTGAAAATTATTTCTCAGGTTGACGACCAGAGTTTCAGCGCCCACAGAATTGTTCTGGCAGCTACAATTCCTTACTTCAACGCCATGTTTCTGAATAACATGGCTGAGAGTAAACAAAAGGACATAACTTTGCAAGGAGTGGACTCAACGTAAATAGAAATTTATTATAAAAAAATATATTTGATTATTTATTAAATTCTAAATTTCCATACCGATTTGCTGATTTTTGTTTCTCAGAGCCTTGGAAGCCTTGATCAACTTCGCATATAGTGGTCGCATCACCCTCACAAATGAAAACGTTCAGAGTATAATGATCGGAGCGTCTTTTTTTGCTCTTCACAAAGTGAAAGACGTCTGTGCTGAATTCTTACAAACACGTTTTCACCCTCACAACGTTTTAGGCATCAGACATTTCGCTGATACCCTGAGCTGTGCGTCTTTATTGGAACAAGCTCATAAATACATCCAACATTACTTCCAGGAAGTTTCCATGGCTGACGAATACTTAAATTTGTCGTTTCACGATTTGAAAGAATTAGTCTCTAGTGACGAATTGCACATAACTTCCGAGCAACAAGTTTTTGAAGCTGTTATTAGGTGGGTCAAGCATGAAGAGCAATCTAGAGTAAAGAATTTGCCTGAGTTGCTCGCTCTCGTGAGATTACCTCTTCTTTCGCCAGAGTATTTGGCTGATCATGTTGCCAAGGAAGATCTCATCAGGAGTTCTCATCAATGCAGGTGCGACAAGTAAAAATACTATACATTTCTTTCAGCCTTGGATTTAATTTTAGTTCTAAATTTTAATTTTCAATCTGTTTTTAGAGATTTACTAGACGAAGCAAAAGACTATCATCTCCTTCCACACAGACGCTACTTACTAGATAGTTTCAAATGTCGCCCCCGGTGTTGCAACTACACAATGGGTCACATTTTTGCAGTAGGAGGCCTTACGAAATTTGGAGATTCCTTAAGCACAGTCGAAGTTTATGATCCTTTCACTGGGAAGTGGAAGACTTCAGAAGCCATGACGATGTTGAGAAGTCGAGTCGGCGTAGCTGTTCACAAAAACAAACTCTATGCTTTTGGTGGTTACAACGGCTCGGAAAGACTTTCCACTGTCGAAGTTTATTATCCAAACCTGAAATCGTGGAAGATTATCGCTCCCATGCATTGCAAAAGGAGGTATGTTTTTTTTAACGGGTGGTTTGGTATGGCTGAGGAGGAACATGCACATTTTCCAGATCATAATAATATCTGGAAAAATAGTTGTAAATACGTTCTTATAAATAACAGAGAACATTTGAGAAAATTACTCATTTCGTGAGAATTCCATAATACTTATAATTAATTTTACCATCATTTTTCACTAGGAGAAAGTAATAATTATGCATTATAACCTCTCTACAGTAGCTCTTTACTCAGATAAATTCAATTAAATATGATTGGAAGCAATTTATTTTCATTTTTGGTCTATTATCATGCTGGTAGCCCTGTTAGCATAAAAATATTTAATGAGTTGGTTTTTAAGGAAAAATGAGAAAAGCTTTCAAAATATTTAAAGAGATTTCCTAAAATTTTGAAACAGAATGTTGAAGATTTTAAAGTAAAAATTTTCAATTTTGCAAGATTAAAAATTGTTTAGAAATAATTCGAGTAAATTTAGGAGATTACAGAAGTTTTAAAAAGATATAAAAATTATGATAAACTTGAAAAAATTTGAAAAAAAATTTGGATATAATAAAAATAATAAAATAAATAAAAAGAAAATAATGTCGTGAACAAATTAGAAGCTTTTTACGAATTTTGGAAGGTTTCAAATCAAAAATTTCTATAAAATAAAAAAAAAAGGTTGATTAGATTCATGGGAAAATTTCAAATAATTTTGTATCTTGTTAATTACGGGATATCGAGAGCAAAGAAATGGCTAATGGTTCAATCGAGAAACTAAACCCAAAAGTGAAAAATAATTCTATACTTAAAAATCAAAAACTTTAATTAATTTAGAGATGATTTTTATATGGCAGGGTTTTAGGCAATAGAAAATTGCATATTTGAAGTAATTCTTATCTTCATAATTTTATTATTTTCGTCCATAATATTTTTTTATTTCTATTCTTTTACATTATAATTCTTTTTAGCTGACATTAAAAAAGGTTTTGAACATCTGATACTTTTCAACTGGTGTAAATACATCAGAAAAACAATGTTAAAGTTTTAAGATAACAAAAACAGAAAAGTAGGAGGTTTTTGAAACACCTTTTTCCAATTATTCCTTTCTAGCTTAGTTAGAAAAATACTTAGAATAATTGAAGGTTCTATACTAAAAAGAATAAGCTATAAAAAAATTGACAAGAATAAGGAATCAAAATTTACCTACTGATAAAAATACATTTAATTTAAACCAATAGCTCGAAGGTACTTTGTTCTTTTTCTATTGAATTCAAAGATAAAAAAAGTTATGCAACTATTTATGTATCAAAATCAGATTTTTTGGGGACGCGCCGTTCCTTTGACAAAGGTTTTCTCGCAGATTGATGGTTCTTTCCGGATGTTAGCTTCACGGATCGATAAAGCCTAACAGTACCTCGAACTACTTTCGCATTTATTTTTTTTTAAAATTAATTGCGTGAATGTTGTACAGTTTTTTGTTCCTCCTGTAAAATTCGGGTTTTGGCACTTACGCCCTTATGCGGTGTTGCCCTTCATTTCAATCTTTGATTTTCTTATATTTTATCTGATGAAAATATATATTATATAGTTTATGGAAAAGTTGCTAAGATAAGCGCTACTGTTCGTTAGAGGTCACTTTCGTGAAATTTAGGAGATATCCAATATGCATATGATATAGAAAGTTTTTAATAATAAATGAAATCATCTTTTTATACACTTTTCTAAAAAAAAATTCCCTTTTCACCTAAAATTTAGCTACTGAACCGCTGTGATCCTTGAAACTTTCATTAGCTTTCTGATTAAATATCTTGGATTTTACCATATTAATCACCGATGTATATTATTATGTTTAGTTAGTGGCTTCAAAACTGAAAACATTTTTATATTTTACGTAATGACGCGGAATTAATGCAAGTTTAACATATTTCAAGGGCATTAAAGAATCTTGTATTTTAGTAATTGCATGTTCCTCCTCAAAACTTGTAAAGTCAGCTTCTTCTTTGATTATTAATTAAATATTTGTTTTGATAGTGCTGTAGGCACAGCAGCTCTGAATGATTTCCTCTACGTCTGTGGCGGTTATGACGGAGTAGCGTCTTTGGATACGGTGGAAAGATATTGTCCTGAATCTGATAAGTGGAAGATGATCAGTTCTATGAACAAGCATCGCTCTGCTGGCGGAGTCGTTGCTTTTCAAGGATATGTTTATGCTTTAGGTGGACATGATGGGTTGTCCATATTCGATTCGGTAAGAATAAATTGAACCAGAAGGAGAAGTATTTCTTTTTCTAATCACTCTAATAATTTCTAATCATCTAAATTTGAATCAGGTGGAAAGGTATGATGCTCAAACTGACACGTGGACCGTTGTGAAACCGATGCTCACAAGAAGATGTCGTCTTGGAGTTGCTGCTCTGAATGGAAAGCTTTACGTTTGTGGAGGCTACGACGGATCGACTTTTCTACAATCTGTTGAAGCCTATGATCCCGTGACTGATAAGTAATTTCCCTTTTAACATATTTTTCCAGCTACTTGGGTGTCTCATAGAGAAATAGAATTTTGTACTCTGATTACACGATATTTCGAAAATTGTAATTAACTCTTTTCAAATTCATTTGCGCAGATGGGAATTCGTAGCTCCAATGACAGTGAGACGTAGTCGAGCAGCGCTTGTAGCAAACATGGGAAAATTGTGGGCAATCGGCGGATATGATGGAGATTCGAATCTATCTACTGTCGAGGTTTACGATCCCGACACAAATTCCTGGTCTTTCGCAGTACCGATGTGCGCTCACGAAGGAGGCGTAGGTGTCGGCGTAATCACAATCTGCTAATATATAAGCGATTCTTCCACTAAGAAATGATATGAACGTACCAATCATGATTTCGTTAATTTAAGAATGAACTCTTGATTTTTATGATATTCAACAAAATATATTTTTGACTATATCTTTTTTTTAACTTGAACAAAAACTGTTGCCATTGGCGAATAATTTTAATTAGCGATACCTATTGATTAGTATCTTAGAGTTAATCTCTTCTCTGAAATCTTTGTTAATGTTAACAATTTAGAGAGATTGAGACTTTTCTGTGATACAATTTGTAGGTCTTCTTTTCTTGATCTCAAAATTTTTTTATTTGCTATTTAGTTTATTTAACTTTTACTACTTACAATTTGATTTATTTATTAAATATATGTTAATTTAATCATTGTGTGTGAATGCATTTCTGCTAGGTCAATGTTTTTAATGTATGTGTGGTCTCTTGGCCTTTGAAACAAATAATAAGTGACTTAAATGTAAAATAATAGATAAGATTATGGAAGGAAAATTACGCCCGTTGTGAAGATTTAATCTTCCAAGTTTTCCAGAAGAGCATTTATTATTTACACTACTGAGTGCTGGAAACTGCGAACAGCGGTAGTCTCGTAGTGTTAGGCCAACTAAATAATTCTGTAAAATATTTAGCCTTTAATTAATATTAAAATATTAATTAATTTTGTATGATCAGTGAAGTTGGAGGAACTAGTAATTTTCAAAATATTTTTTTTTAAGTTCGATTCAGTAACAAATTAAGGGTAAAACCGAATAAACTCATTTAATTCCCAAAACTCAAGTTTCAGGTAGCTGTAAGTCCGGTAATTATTTTCTTGTAAATCGTACTTTGTAAAAAAATAAAGATGCAGAGCAAAAGTATTTCTTGATTATTTATTTACGATCAAGTTCCTAAATTTTTTTCAGGCTATAAACTTTTTCAAAGTTTTGTTTCAAAATTTATAGAAGGACATGCAATGAGTAAAATCCAAGCTTTTTTAATGTCCTGCAGATATGTTAAACTTGTATTAATTCCGCGTCATTTTGCGAAATATCAGATTTTTTTACCACCTTGTACAGAAAATATAACCTTTCAAATAAACCAATTTCAAAGCCAAAGTTTTCAATTTTGCAGGATTAAACATTGTTAGAAAAAATTCGAGTACGTTTAAGAGATATTTAGAAGTTGAAAAGATTTTGAACAATTTTAATAAAATGTAGATTTCTGAAAATATTGTGCAAACCTTAGAAGCTTTTTACGAATTTTGAAAGGTTTCTATAGAGAATGAAAAAAGGTTGTTAGATACATGAAAAAATTTCAAATGCTTTTTTAGAATTTTAAAAGAGATAATATAATGAAAACATTTCTTTATATTTCTAGGAAAAAGTAAAATGATTTTTCATTTTTAAAAAGATTTCGAAACATTTCAGTAGAATTCCAAAATCGTCAAAGAAGAGTGAAAGGTAGTAGAACATTTTTTTTCATTCGGCCGAATTTAAAAACAAATTAGGAAAAATTCGAATAATTTGAAAAGAATTCAGAAGATTTAGTAGTTCCAAACATATTTTAAAAAATAATTTAAAATATTAAAAATAAATAAATTATTGGATAATTAATTGAAATTAAAAAATATTTATTAAAATAAATAAAATAATTTTAAGAGAAAATTGAAAAATATTTAAAAACGTTTCAAATGGCTTCCTAAAATTTCGAATAAAAGTATAGAAGATTTGAAAGCAGCATGTTTCCATTTGCCAAAAGATTAAAAAATGAAAAAATCTAGTAAGGGGACGTTCAAGCATTACGAAAGCGTAATGTTCCCTCTCCTTGGCCCCCCCCCCCCCGGGGGGTGGGGGGGGG